>CM043022.1:94604771-94764576 GCA_023690525.1 Holotrichia oblita
AGTAGCTGTGAGTACGGACGAGCTTCATTTTAGTATATTTCTAATGGATGTAGAGCTTTGAAATTTTCAGGATAGATATTATGAGCTAATTCCTGTCGAATGGTGTATTTTTCGAAAACATGGTGTCGCAGGTTATCGAGATAATCGCCATCTTTGTTCTCTTTTAACGTCGGCGATGCGATTTCGTTTGATATTTGAAATCAGCGTGAGAAATGCAATTTTTTGATCTAGCTGTTTTTTCGTTCAAGATGCGCATGTCGGAGAAAATCAATTTCGCCTACTTAGAATGACGTTAGAACTTTGAAACTTTGGCAATAGGTATTGTTTGTATGCCAAATTTAGGTAAGATATTTTTCGAGAGCGTAGTTGGTCACATGTCGCCGGAAACGACGCCATCTTGTCTTTCTTAAGTAGCTAGAGAAAAATTTCGTCGAGATTTGAAATCCCGGCCTACTAGCAATCCAACCCATATAAAAGTTTTTATTAGCCTGAAGCTATTAAGCTGAAAATGTAAGAGGTTGTGCGTATCGCAGTAGCTGTGAGTACGGACGAGCTTCATTTTAGTATATTTCTAATGGATGTAGAGCTTTGAAATTTTCAGGATAGATATTATGAGCTAATTCCTGTCGAATGGTGTATTTTTCGAAAACATGGTGTCGCAGGTTATCGAGATAATCGCCATCTTTGTTCTCTTTTAACGTCGGCGATGCGATTTCGTTTGATATTTGAAATCAGCGTGAGAAATGCAATTTTTTGATCTAGCTGTTTTTTCCTTCAAGATGCGCATGTCGGAGAAAATCAATTTCGCCTACTTAGAATGACGTTAGAACTTTGAAACTTTGGCAATAGGTATTGTTTGTATGCCAAATTTAGGTAAGATATTTTTCGAGAGCGTAGTTGGTCACATGTCGCCGGAAACGACGCCATCTTGTCTTTCTTAAGTAGCTAGAGAAAAATTTCGTCGAGATTTGAAATCCCCGGCCTACTAGCAATCCAACCCATATAAAAGTTTTTATTAGCTGAAGCTATTAAGCTGAAAATGTAAGAGGTTGTGCGTATCGCAGTAGCTGTGAGTACGGACGAGCTTCATTTTAGTATATTTCTAATGGATGTAGAGCTTTGAAATTTTCAGGATAGATATTATGAGCTAATTCCTGTCGAATGGTGTATTTTTCGAAAACATGGTGTCGCAGGTTATCGAGATAATCGCCATCTTTGTTCTCTTTTAACGTCGGCGATGCGATTTCGTTTGATATTTGAAATCAGCGTGAGAAATGCAATTTTTCTGATCTAGCTGTTTTTTCCTTCAAGATGCGCATGTCGGAGAAAATCAATTTCGCCTACTTAGAATGACGTTAGAACTTTGAAACTTTGGCAATAGGTATTGTTTGTATGCCAAATTTAGGTAAGATATTTTTCGAGAGCGTAGTTGGTCACATGTCGCCGGAAACGACGCCATCTTGTCTTTCTTAAGTAGCTAGAGAAAAATGTCGTCGAGATTTGAAATCCCGGCCTACTAGCAATCCAACCCATATAAAAGTTTTTATTTCCTGAAGCTATTAAGCTGAAAATGTAAGAGGTTTTGCGTATCGCAGTAGCTGTGAGTACGGACGAGCTTCATTTTAGTATATTTCTAATGGATGTAGAGCTTTGAAATTTTCAGGATAGATATTATGAGCTAATTCCTGTCGAATGGTGTATTTTTCGAAAACGTGGTGTCGCAGGTTATCGAGATAATCGCCATCTTTGTTCTCTTTTAACGTCGGCGATGCGATTTCGTTTGATATTTGAAATCAGCGTGAGAAATGCAATTTTTCTGATCTAGCTGTTTTTTCCTTCAAGATGCGCATGTCGGAGAAAATCAATTTCGCCTATTTAGAATGACGTTAGAACTTTGAAACTTTGGCAATAGGTATTGTTTGTATGCCAAATTTAGGTAAGATATTTTTCGAGAGCGTAGTTGGTCACATGTCGCCGGAAACGACGCCATCTTGTCTTTCTTAAGTAGCTAGAGAAAAATGTCGTCGAGATTTGAAATCCCGGCCTACTAGCAATCCAACCCATATAAAAGTTTTTATTAGCTGAAGCTATTAAGCTGAAAATGTAAGAGGTTGTGCGTATCGCAGTAGCTGTGAGTACGGACGAGCTTCATTTTAGTATATTTCTAATGGATGTAGAGCTTTGAAATTTTCAGGATAGATATTATGAGGCTAATTCCTGTCGAATGGTGTATTTTTCGAAAACGTGGTGTCGCCGGTTATCGAGATAATCGCCATCTTTGTTCTCTTTTAACGTCGGCGATGCGATTTCGTTTGATATTTGAAATCAGCGTGAGAAATGCAATTTTTTGATCTAGCTGTTTTTTCCTTCAAGATGCGCATGTCGGAGAAAATCAATTTCGCCTACTTAGAATGACGTTAGAACTTTGAAACTTTGGCAATAGGTATTGTTTGTATGCCAAATTTAGGTAAGATATTTTTCGAGAGCGTAGTTGGTCACATGTCGCCGGAAACGACGCCATCTTGTCTTTCTTAAGTAGCTAGAGAAAAATGTCGTCGAGATTTGAAATCCCCGGCCTACTAGCAATCCAACCCATATAAAAGTTTTTATTAGCCTGAAGCTATTAAGCTGAAAATGTAAGAGGTTGTGCGTATCGCAGTAGCTGTGAGTACGGACGAGCTTCATTTTAGTATATTTCTAATGGATGTAGAGCTTTGAAATTTTCAGGATAGATATTATGAGGCTAATTCCTGTCGAATGGTGTATTTTTCGAAAACGTGGTGTCGCAGGTTATCGAGATAATCGCCATCTTTGTTCTCTTTTAACGTCGGCGATGCGATTTCGTTTGATATTTGAAATCAGCGTGAGAAATGCAATTTTTTTGATCTAGCTGTTTTTCCTTCAAGCTGTTCATGCGCATGTCGGAGAAAATCAATTTCGCCTTAGAATGACGTTAGAACTTTGAAACTTTGGCAATAGGTATTGTTTGTATGCCAAATTTAGGTAAGATATTTTTCGAGAGCGTAGTTGGTCACATGTCGCCGGAAACGACGCCATCTTGTCTTTCTTAAGTAGCTAGAGAAAAATTTCGTCGAGATTTGAAATCCCCGGCCTACTAGCAATCCAACCCATATAAAAGTTTTTATTAGCCGAAGCTATTAAGCTGTAAATGTAAGAGGTTGTATGTATCGCAGTAGCTGTGAGTACGGACGAGCTTCATTTTAGTATATTTCTAATGGATGTAGAGCTTTGAAATTTTCAGGATAGATATTATGAGGCTAATTCCTGTCGAATGGTGTATTTTTCGAAAACATGGTGTCGCAGGTTATCGAGATAATCGCCATCTTTGTTCTCTTTTAACGTCGGCGATGCGATTTCGTTTGATATTTGAAATCAGCGTGAGAAATGCAATTTTTTTGATCTAGCTGTTTTTTCGTTCAAGATGCGCATGTCGGAGAAAATCAATTTCGCCTATTTAGAATGACGTTAGAACTTTGAAACTTTGGCAATAGGTATTGTTTGTATGCCAAATTTAGGTGAGATATTTTTCGAGAGCGTAGTTGGTCACATGTCGCCGGAAACGACGCCATCTTGTCTTTCTTAAGTAGCTAGAGAAAAATGTCGTCGAGATTTGAAATCCCGGCCTACTAGCAATCCAACCCATATAAAAGTTTTTATTAGCTGAAGCTATTAAGCTGTAAATGTAAGAGGTTGTGCGTATCGCAGTAGCTGTGAGTACGGACGAACTTCATTTTAGTATATTTCTAATGGATGTAGAGCTTTGAAATTTTCAGGATAGATATTATGAGCTAATTCCTGTCGAATGGTGTATTTTTCGAAAACGTGGTGTCGCAGGTTATCGAGATAATCGCCATCTTTGTTCTCTTTTAACGTCGGCGATGCGATTTCGTTTGATATTTGAAATCAGCGTGAGAAATGCAATTTTTTTGATCTAGCTGTTTTTTCCTTCAAGATGCGCATGTCGGAGAAAATCAATTTCGCCTACTTAGAATGACGTTAGAACTTTGAAACTTTGGCAATAGGTATTGTTTGTATGCCAAATTTAGGTAAGATATTTTTCGAGAGCGTAGTTGGTCACATGTCGCCGGAAACGACGCCATCTTGTCTTTCTTAAGTAGCTAGAGAAAAATTTCGTCGAGATTTGAAATCCCCGGCCTACTAGCAATCCAACCCATATAAAAGTTTTTATTAGCTGAAGCTATTAAGCTGAAAATGTAAGAGGTTGTGCGTATCGCAGTAGCTGTGAGTACGGACGAGCTTCATTTTAGTATATTTCTAATGGATGTAGAGCTTTGAAATTTTCAGGATAGATATTATGAGCTAATTCCTGTCGAATGGTGTATTTTTCGAAAACATGGTGTCGCAGGTTATCGAGATAATCGCCATCTTTGTTCTCTTTTAACGTCGGCGATGCGATTTCGTTTGATATTTGAAATCAGCGTGAGAAATGCAATTTTTTGATCTAGCTGTTTTTTCCTTCAAGATGCGCATGTCGGAGAAAATCAATTTCGCCTATTTAGAATGACGTTAGAACTTTGAAACTTTGGCAATAGGTATTGTTTGTATGCCAAATTTAGGTAAGATATTTTTCGAGAGCGTAGTTGGTCACATGTCGCCGGAAACGACGCCATCTTGTCTTTCTTAAGCAGCTAGAGAAAAATTTCGTCGAGATTTGAAATCCCGGCCTACTAGCAATCCAACCCATATAAAAGTTTTTATTAGCCTGAAGCTATTAAGCTGTAAATGTAAGAGGTTGCGTATCGCAGTAGCTGTGAGTACGGACGAGCTTCATTTTAGTATATTTCTAATGGATGTAGAGCTTTGAAATTTTCAGGATAGATATTATGAGCTAATTCCTGTCGAATGGTGTATTTTTCGAAAACGTGGTGTCGCAGGTTATCGAGATAATCGCCATCTTTGTTCTCTTTTAACGTCGGCGATGCGATTTCGTTTGATATTTGAAATCAGCGTGAGAAATGCAATTTTTTTGATCTAGCTGTTTTTCCTTCAAGATGCGCATGTCGGAGAAAATCAATTTCGCCTATTTAGAATGACGTTAGAACTTTGAAACTTTGGCAATAGGTATTGTTTGTATGCCAAATTTAGGTAAGATATTTTTCGAGAGCGTAGTTGGTCACATGTCGCCGGAAACGACGCCATCTTGTCTTTCTTAAGCAGCTAGAGAAAAATGTCGTCGAGATTTGAAATCCCGGCTTACTAGCAATCCAACCCATATAAAAGTTTTTATTAGCCTGAAGCTATTAAGCTGTAAATGTAAGAGGTTGTGCGTATCGCAGTAGCTGTGAGTACGGACGAGCTTCATTTTAGTATATTTCTAATGGATGTAGAGCTTTGAAATTTTCAGGATAGATATTATGAGCTAATTCCTGTCGAATGGTGTATTTTTCGAAAACGTGGTGTCGCAGGTTATCGAGATAATCGCCATCTTTGTTCTCTTTTAACGTCGGCGATGCGATTTCGTTTGATATTTGAAATCAGCGTGAGAAATGCAATTTTTTGATCTAGCTGTTTTTTCCTTCAAGATGCGCATGTCGGAGAAAATCAATTTCGCCTATTTAGAATGACGTTAGTTAGAACTTTGAAACTTTGGCAATAGGTATTGTTTGTATGCCAAATTTAGGTAAGATATTTTTCGAGAGCGTAGTTGGTCACATGTCGCCGGAAACGACGCCATCTTGTCTTTCTTAAGCAGCTAGAGAAAAATTTCGTCGAGATTTGAAATCCCGGCCTACTAGCAATCCAACCCATATAAAAGTTTTTATTAGCCTGAAGCTATTAAGCTGAAAATGTAAGAGGTTGTGCGTATCGCAGTAGCTGTGAGTACGGACGAGCTTCATTTTAGTATATTTCTAATGGATGTAGAGCTTTGAAATTTTCAGGATAGATATTATGAGCTAATTCCTGTCGAATGGTGTATTTTTCGAAAACATGGTGTCGCAGGTTATCGAGATAATCGCCATCTTTGTTCTCTTTTAACGTCGGCGATGCGATTTCGTTTGATATTTGAAATCAGCGTGAGAAATGCAATTTTTTGATCTAGCTGTTTTTTCCTTCAAGATGCGCATGTCGGAGAAAATCAATTTCGCCTATTTAGAATGACGTTAGAACTTTGAAACTTTGGCAATAGGTATTGTTTGTATGCCAAATTTAGGTAAGATATTTTTCGAGAGCGTAGTTGGTCACATGTCGCCGGAAACGACGCCATCTTGTCTTTCTTAAGCAGCTAGAGAAAAATTTCGTCGAGATTTGAAATCCCGGCCTACTAGCAATCCAACCCATATAAAAGTTTTTATTAGCCTGAAGCTATTAAGCTGTAAATGTAAGAGGTTGTGCGTATCGCAGTAGCTGTGAGTACGGACGAGCTTCATTTTAGTATATTTCTAATGGATGTAGAGCTTTGAAATTTTCAGGATAGATATTATGAGCTAATTCCTGTCGAATGGTGTATTTTTCGAAAACATGGTGTCGCAGGTTATCGAGATAATCGCCATCTTTGTTCTCTTTTAACGTCGGCGATGCGATTTCGTTTGATATTTGAAATCAGCGTGAGAAATGCAATTTTTTTGATCTAGCTGTTTTTTCCTTCAAGATGCGCATGTCGGAGAAAATCAATTTCGCCTATTTAGAATGACGTTAGAACTTTGAAACTTTGGCAATAGGTATTGTTTGTATGCCAAATTTAGGTAAGATATTTTTCGAGAGCGTAGTTGGTCACATGTCGCCGGAAACGACGCCATCTTGTCTTTCTTAAGTAGCTAGAGAAAATTTCGTCGAGATTTGAAATCCCCGGCCTACTAGCAATCCAACCCATATAAAAGTTTTTATTAGCCGAAGCTATTAAGCTGAAAATGTAAGAGGTTGTGCGTATCGCAGTAGCTGTGAGTACGGACGAGCTTCATTTTAGTATATTTCTAATGGATGTAGAGCTTTGAAATTTTCAGGATAGATATTATGAGCTAATTCCTGTCGAATGGTGTATTTTTCGAAAACATGGTGTCGCAGGTTATCGAGATAATCGCCATCTTTGTTCTCTTTTAACGTCGGCGATGCGATTTCGTTTGATATTTGAAATCAGCGTGAGAAATGCAATTTTTTGATCTAGCTGTTTTTTCCTTCAAGATGCGCATGTCGGAGAAAATCAATTTCGCCTACTTAGAATGACGTTAGAACTTTGAAACTTTGGCAATAGGTATTGTTTGTATGCCAAATTTAGGTAAGATATTTTTCGAGAGCGTAGTTGGTCACATGTCGCCGGAAACGACGCCATCTTGTCTTTCTTAAGTAGCTAGAGAAAAATTTCGTCGAGATTTGAAATCCCCGGCTTACTAGCAATCCAACCCATATAAAAGTTTTTATTAGCCGAAGCTATTAAGCTGAAAATGTAAGAGGTTGCGTATCGCAGTAGCTGTGAGTACGGACGAGCTTCATTTTAGTATATTTCTAATGGATGTAGAGCTTTGAAATTTTCAGGATAGATATTATGAGCTAATTCCTGTCGAATGGTGTATTTTTCGAAAACATGGTGTCGCAGGTTATCGAGATAATCGCCATCTTTGTTCTCTTTTAACGTCGGCGATGCGATTTCGTTTGATATTTGAAATCAGCGTGAGAAATGCAATTTTTTGATCTAGCTGTTTTTTCCTTCAAGATGCGCATGTCGGAGAAAATCAATTTCGCCTACTTAGAATGACGTTAGAACTTTGAAACTTTGGCAATAGGTATTGTTTGTATGCCAAATTTAGGTAAGATATTTTTCGAGAGCGTAGTTGGTCACATGTCGCCGGAAACGACGCCATCTTGTCTTTCTTAAGCAGCTAGAGAAAAATTTCGTCGAGATTTGAAATCCCGGCCTACTAGCAATCCAACCCATATAAAAGTTTTTATTAGCCTGAAGCTATTAAGCTGAAAATGTAAGAGGTTTGCGTATCGCAGTAGCTGTGAGTACGGACGAGCTTCATTTTAGTATATTTCTAATGGATGTAGAGCTTTGAAATTTTCAGGATAGATATTATGAGCTAATTCCTGTCGAATGGTGTATTTTTCGAAAACATGGTGTCGCAGGTTATCGAGATAATCGCCATCTTTGTTCTCTTTTAACGTCGGCGATGCGATTTCGTTTGATATTTGAAATCAGCGTGAGAAATGCAATTTTTTTGATCTAGCTGTTTTTCCTTCAAGATGCGCATGTCGGAGAAAATCAATTTCGCCTACTTAGAATGACGTTAGAACTTTGAAACTTTGGCAATAGGTATTGTTTGTATGCCAAATTTAGGTAAGATATTTTTCGAGAGCGTAGTTGGTCACATGTCGCCGGAAACGACGCCATCTTGTCTTTCTTAAGTAGCTAGAGAAAAATTTCGTCGAGATTTGAAATCCCCGGCCTACTAGCAATCCAACCCATATAAAAGTTTTTATTAGCCGAAGCTATTAAGCTGAAAATGTAAGAGGTTGTGCGTATCGCAGTAGCTGTGAGTACGGACGAGCTTCATTTTAGTATATTTCTAATGGATGTAGAGCTTTGAAATTTTCAGGATAGATATTATGAGCTAATTCCTGTCGAATGGTGTATTTTTCGAAAACATGGTGTCGCAGGTTATCGAGATAATCGCCATCTTTGTTCTCTTTTAACGTCGGCGATGCGATTTCGTTTGATATTTGAAATCAGCGTGAGAAATGCAATTTTTTTGATCTAGCTGTTTTTTCCTTCAAGATGCGCATGTCGGAGAAAATCAATTTCGCCTATTTAGAATGACGTTAGAAACTTTGAAACTTTGGCAATAGGTATTGTTTGTATGCCAAATTTAGGTAAGATATTTTTCGAGAGCGTAGTTGGTCACATGTCGCCGGAAACGACGCCATCTTGTCTTTCTTAAGCAGCTAGAGAAAAATTTCGTCGAGATTTGAAATCCCCGGCTTACTAGCAATCCAACCCATATAAAAGTTTTTATTAGCCTGAAGCTATTAAGCTGTAAATGTAAGAGGTTGTGCGTATCGCAGTAGCTGTGAGTACGGACGAGCTTCATTTTAGTATATTTCTAATGGATGTAGAGCTTTGAAATTTTCAGGATAGATATTATGAGCTAATTCCTGTCGAATGGTGTATTTTTCGAAAACATGGTGTCGCAGGTTATCGAGATAATCGCCATCTTTGTTCTCTTTTAACGTCGGCGATGCGATTTCGTTTGATATTTGAAATCAGCGTGAGAAATGCAATTTTTTTGATCTAGCTGTTTTTTCGTTCAAGATGCGCATGTCGGAGAAAATCAATTTCGCCTACTTAGAATGACGTTAGAACTTTGAAACTTTGGCAATAGGTATTGTTTGTATGCCAAATTTAGGTAAGATATTTTTCGAGAGCGTAGTTGGTCACATGTCGCCGGAAACGACGCCATCTTGTCTTTCTTAAGCAGCTAGAGAAAAATTCGTCGAGATTTGAAATCCCCGGCCTACTAGCAATCCAACCCATATAAAAGTTTTTATTAGCTGAAGCTATTAAGCTGAAAATGTAAGAGGTTGTGCGTATCGCAGTAGCTGTGAGTACGGACGAGCTTCATTTTAGTATATTTCTAATGGATGTAGAGCTTTGAAATTTTCAGGATAGATATTATGAGGCTAATTCCTGTCGAATGGTGTATTTTTCGAAAACATGGTGTCGCAGGTTATCGAGATAATCGCCATCTTTGTTCTCTTTTAACGTCGGCGATGCGATTTCGTTTGATATTTGAAATCAGCGTGAGAAATGCAATTTTTCTGATCTAGCTGTTTTTCCTTCAAGATGCGCATGTCGGAGAAAATCAATTTCGCCTACTTAGAATGACGTTAGAACTTTGAAACTTTGGCAATAGGTATTGTTTGTATGCCAAATTTAGGTAAGATATTTTTCGAGAGCGTAGTTGGTCACATGTCGCCGGAAACGACGCCATCTTGTCTTTCTTAAGCAGCTAGAGAAAAATTTCGTCGAGATTTGAAATCCCCGGCCTACTAGCAATCCAACCCATATAAAAGTTTTTATTAGCTGAAGCTATTAAGCTGAAAATGTAAGAGGTTGTGCGTATCGCAGTAGCTGTGAGTACGGACGAGCTTCATTTTAGTATATTTCTAATGGATGTAGAGCTTTGAAATTTTCAGGATAGATATTATGAGGCTAATTCCTGTCGAATGGTGTATTTTTCGAAAACGTGGTGTCGCAGGTTATCGAGATAATCGCCATCTTTGTTCTCTTTTAACGTCGGCGATGCGATTTCGTTTGATATTTGAAATCAGCGTGAGAAATGCAATTTTTTGATCTAGCTGTTTTTTCCTTCAAGATGCGCATGTCGGAGAAAATCAATTTCGCCTATTTAGAATGACGTTAGAACTTTGAAACTTTGGCAATAGGTATTGTTTGTATGCCAAATTTAGGTAAGATATTTTTCGAGAGCGTAGTTGGTCACATGTCGCCGGAAACGACGCCATCTTGTCTTTCTTAAGTAGCTAGAGAAAAATTTCGTCGAGATTTGAAATCCCGGCCTACTAGCAATCCAACCCATATAAAAGTTTTATTATCTGAAGCTATTAAGCTGAAAATGTAAGAGGTTGTGCGTATCGCAGTAGCTGTGAGTACGGACGAGCTTCATTTTAGTATATTTCTAATGGATGTAGAGCTTTGAAATTTTCAGGATAGATATTATGAGCTAATTCCTGTCGAATGGTGTATTTTTCGAAAACGTGGTGTCGCAGGTTATCGAGATAATCGCCATCTTTGTTCTCTTTTAACGTCGGCGATGCGATTTCGTTTGATATTTGAAATCAGCGTGAGAAATGCAATTTTTTGATCTAGCTGTTTTTCCTTCAAGATGCGCATGTCGGAGAAAATCAATTTCGCCTACTTAGAATGACGTTAGAACTTTGAAACTTTGGCAATAGGTATTGTTTGTATGCCAAATTTAGGTAAGATATTTTTCGAGAGCGTAGTTGGTCACATGTCGCCGGAAACGACGCCATCTTGTCTTTCTTAAGCAGCTAGAGAAAAATTTCGTCGAGATTTGAAATCCCGGCCTACTAGCAATCCAACCCATATAAAAGTTTTTATTAGCTGAAGCTATTAAGCTGTAAATGTAAGAGGTTGTGCGTATCGCAGTAGCTGTGAGTACGGACGAGCTTCATTTTAGTATATTTCTAATGGATGTAGAGCTTTGAAATTTTCAGGATAGATATTATGAGCTAATTCCTGTCGAATGGTGTATTTTTCGAAAACGTGGTGTCGCAGGTTATCGAGATAATCGCCATCTTTGTTCTCTTTTAACGTCGGCGATGCGATTTCGTTTGATATTTGAAATCAGCGTGAGAAATGCAATTTTTCTGATCTAGCTGTTTTTTCCTTCAAGATGCGCATGTCGGAGAAAATCAATTTCGCCTACTTAGAATGACGTTAGAACTTTGAAACTTTGGCAATAGGTATTGTTTGTATGCCAAATTTAGGTAAGATATTTTTCGAGAGCGTAGTTGGTCACATGTCGCCGGAAACGACGCCATCTTGTCTTTCTTAAGCAGCTAGAGAAAAATTTCGTCGAGATTTGAAATCCCCGGCCTACTAGCAATCCAACCCATATAAAAGTTTTTATTATCCGAAGCTATTAAGCTGAAAATGTAAGAGGTTGTATGTATCGCAGTAGCTGTGAGTACGGACGAGCTTCATTTTAGTATATTTCTAATGGATGTAGAGCTTTGAAATTTTCAGGATAGATATTATGAGGCTAATTCCTGTCGAATGGTGTATTTTTCGAAAACATGGTGTCGCAGGTTATCGAGATAATCGCCATCTTTGTTCTCTTTTAACGTCGGCGATGCGATTTCGTTTGATATTTGAAATCAGCGTGAGAAATGCAATTTTTTTGATCTAGCTGTTTTTTCCTTCAAGATGCGCATGTCGGAGAAAATCAATTTCGCCTACTTAGAATGACGTTAGAACTTTGAAACTTTGGCAATAGGTATTGTTTGTATGCCAAATTTAGGTAAGATATTTTTCGAGAGCGTAGTTGGTCACATGTCGCCGGAAACGACGCCATCTTGTCTTTCTTAAGTAGCTAGAGAAAAATTCGTCGAGATTTGAAATCCCCGGCCTACTAGCAATCCAACCCATATAAAAGTTTTTATTATCTGAAGCTATTAAGCTGAAAATGTAAGAGGTTGTGCGTATCGCAGTAGCTGTGAGTACGGACGAGCTTCATTTTAGTATATTTCTAATGGATGTAGAGCTTTGAAATTTTCAGGATAGATATTATGAGCTAATTCCTGTCGAATGGTGTATTTTTCGAAAACATGGTGTCGCAGGTTATCGAGATAATCGCCATCTTTGTTCTCTTTTAACGTCGGCGATGCGATTTCGTTTGATATTTGAAATCAGCGTGAGAAATGCAATTTTTTTGATCTAGCTGTTTTTTCCTTCAAGATGCGCATGTCGGAGAAAATCAATTTCGCCTACTTAGAATGACGTTAGAACTTTGAAACTTTGGCAATAGGTATTGTTTGTATGCCAAATTTAGGTAAGATATTTTTCGAGAGCGTAGTTGGTCACATGTCGCCGGAAACGACGCCATCTTGTCTTTCTTAAGCAGCTAGAGAAAAATTTCGTCGAGATTTGAAATCCCCGGCCTACTAGCAATCCAACCCATATAAAAGTTTTTATTATCTGAAGCTATTAAGCTGAAAATGTAAGAGGTTGTGCGTATCGCAGTAGCTGTGAGTACGGACGAGCTTCATTTTAGTATATTTCTAATGGATGTAGAGCTTTGAAATTTTCAGGATAGATATTATGAGGCTAATTCCTGTCGAATGGTGTATTTTTCGAAAACATGGTGTCGCAGGTTATCGAGATAATCGCCATCTTTGTTCTCTTTTAACGTCGGCGATGCGATTTCGTTTGATATTTGAAATCAGCGTGAGAAATGCAATTTTTCTGATCTAGCTGTTTTTTCCTTCAAGATGCGCATGTCGGAGAAAATCAATTTCGCCTACTTAGAATGACGTTAGAACTTTGAAACTTTGGCAATAGGTATTGTTTGTATGCCAAATTTAGGTAAGATATTTTTCGAGAGCGTAGTTGGTCACATGTCGCCGGAAACGACGCCATCTTGTCTTTCTTAAGCAGCTAGAGAGAAAATTTCGTCGAGATTTGAAATCCCGGCCTACTAGCAATCCAACCCATATAAAAGTTTTTATTAGCCTGAAGCTATTAAGCTGAAAATGTAAGAGGTTGTGCGTATCGCAGTAGCTGTGAGTACGGACGAGCTTCATTTTAGTATATTTCTAATGGATGTAGAGCTTTGAAATTTTCAGGATAGATATTATGAGCTAATTCCTGTCGAATGGTGTATTTTTCGAAAACATGGTGTCGCAGGTTATCGAGATAATCGCCATCTTTGTTCTCTTTTAACGTCGGCGATGCGATTTCGTTTGATATTTGAAATCAGCGTGAGAAATGCAATTTTTTTGATCTAGCTGTTTTTTCCTTCAAGATGCGCATGTCGGAGAAAATCAATTTCGCCTACTTAGAATGACGTTAGAACTTTGAAACTTTGGCAATAGGTATTGTTTGTATGCCAAATTTAGGTAAGATATTTTTCGAGAGCGTAGTTGGTCACATGTCGCCGGAAACGACGCCATCTTGTCTTTCTTAAGCAGCTAGAGAAAAATTTCGTCGAGATTTGAAATCCCGGCCTACTAGCAATCCAACCCATATAAAAGTTTTTATTAGCTGAAGCTATTAAGCTGAAAATGTAAGAGGTTGTGCGTATCGCAGTAGCTGTGAGTACGGACGAGCTTCATTTTAGTATATTTCTAATGGATGTAGAGCTTTGAAATTTTCAGGATAGATATTATGAGCTAATTCCTGTCGAATGGTGTATTTTTCGAAAACATGGTGTCGCAGGTTATCGAGATAATCGCCATCTTTGTTCTCTTTTAACGTCGGCGATGCGATTTCGTTTGATATTTGAAATCAGCGTGAGAAATGCAATTTTTCTGATCTAGCTGTTTTTCCTTCAAGATGCGCATGTCGGAGAAAATCAATTTCGCCTACTTAGAATGACGTTAGAACTTTGAAACTTTGGCAATAGGTATTGTTTGTATGCCAAATTTAGGTAAGATATTTTTCGAGAGCGTAGTTGGTCACATGTCGCCGGAAACGACGCCATCTTGTCTTTCTTAAGCAGCTAGAGAAAAATTTCGTCGAGATTTGAAATCCCCGGCCTACTAGCAATCCAACCCATATAAAAGTTTTTATTATCTGAAGCTATTAAGCTGAAAATGTAAGAGGTTGTGCGTATCGCAGTAGCTGTGAGTACGGACGAGCTTCATTTTAGTATATTTCTAATGGATGTAGAGCTTTGAAATTTTCAGGATAGATATTATGAGGCTAATTCCTGTCGAATGGTGTATTTTTCGAAAACATGGTGTCGCAGGTTATCGAGATAATCGCCATCTTTGTTCTCTTTTAACGTCGGCGATGCGATTTCGTTTGATATTTGAAATCAGCGTGAGAAATGCAATTTTTTTGATCTAGCTGTTTTTTCCTTCAAGATGCGCATGTCGGAGAAAATCAATTTCGCCTACTTAGAATGACGTTAGAACTTTGAAACTTTGGCAATAGGTATTGTTTGTATGCCAAATTTAGGTAAGATATTTTTCGAGAGCGTAGTTGGTCACATGTCGCCGGAAACGACGCCATCTTGTCTTTCTTAAGCAGCTAGAGAAAAATTCGTCGAGATTTGAAATCCCGGCCTACTAGCAATCCAACCCATATAAAAGTTTTTATTATCTGAAGCTATTAAGCTGAAAATGTAAGAGGTTGTGCGTATCGCAGTAGCTGTGAGTACGGACGAGCTTCATTTTAGTATATTTCTAATGGATGTAGAGCTTTGAAATTTTCAGGATAGATATTATGAGCTAATTCCTGTCGAATGGTGTATTTTTCGAAAACATGGTGTCGCAGGTTATCGAGATAATCGCCATCTTTGTTCTCTTTTAACGTCGGCGATGCGATTTCGTTTGATATTTGAAATCAGCGTGAGAAATGCAATTTTTCTGATCTAGCTGTTTTTTCCTTCAAGATGCGCATGTCGGAGAAAATCAATTTCGCCTATTTAGAATGACGTTAGAACTTTGAAACTTTGGCAATAGGTATTGTTTGTATGCCAAATTTAGGTAAGATATTTTCCGAGATCGTAGTTTGTCACATGTCGCCGGAAACGACGCCATCTTGTCTTTCTTAAGCAGCTAGAGAAAAATTTCGTCGAGATTTGAAATCCCCGGCCTAGTAGCAATCCAACCCATATAAAAGTTTTTATTATCTGCAGCTATTAAGCTGAAAATATAAGAGGTTGTGCGTATCGCAGTAGCTGTGAGTACGGACGAGCTTCATTTTAGTATATTTCTAATGGACGTAGAGCTTTGAAATTTTCAGGATAGGTATTATGGGATTCCTGTCGAATGGTGTATTTTTCGAAAACATGGTGTGTTATCGAGATAATAATCGATCTCGTCATATTTGTAACGTCAGCGATGCGATGCAATTTTTCTGATGTAGCTGCTTTTTCCTTCAAGATACGCATGTCGGAGAAAATCAATTTCGCCTACTTAGAATGACGTTAGAAGTTTGAAACTTTGGCAGTAGGTATTGTTTGTATGCTAAAATTAGGTAAGATATTTTCCGAGATCGTAGTTTGTCACATGTCGCCGGAAACGACGCCATCTTGTCATTCTTAAGCAGCTAGAGAAAAATTTCGTCGAGATTTGAAATCCCCGGCCTACTAGCAATCCAACCCATATAAAAGTTTTTATTATCTGCAGCTATTAAGCTGAAAATATAAGAGGTTGTGCGTATCGCAGTAGCTGTGAGTACGGACGAGCTTCATTTTAGTATATTTCTAATGGACGTAGAGCTTTGAAATTTTCAGGATAGGTATTATGGGCTAATTCCTGTCGAATGGTGTAATTTTTCGAAAACATGGTGTGACAGGTTATCGAGATAATCGCCATCTTCGTTCTCTTTTAACGTCGGCGATGCGATTTCGTGTCATATTTAACAATCAGCGTGAAAAGTGCAATTTTTCAGATGTAGCTGCTTTTCCTTCAAGATACGCATGTCGGAGAAATCAATTTCGCCTACTTAGTATGACGTTAGAAGTTTGAAACTTTGGCAGTAGGTATTGTTTTGTATGCTAAAATTAGGTAAGATATTTTCCGAGATCGTAGTTTGTCACATGCCGCCGGAAACGGCGCGCCATCTTGTCATTCTTAAGCAGCTGGAGAAAAATTTCGTCGAAATTTGAAATCCCAGGCCTAGTAGCAATCCAACCCATATAAAAGTTTTTATTATCTGCAGCTATTAAGCTGAAAATATAAGAGGTTGGGCGTATCGCAGTAGCTGTGAGAACGGACGAGCTTCATTTTAGTATATTTCTAATGGACGTAGAGCTTTGATATTTTCAGGATAGGTATTATGGGCTAATTCCTGTCAAATGGTGTAATTTTTCGAAAACATGGTGTGACAGGTTATCGAGATAATCGCCATCTTCGTTCTTTTTAACGTCGGCGATGCGATTTCGTTTCATATTTGTAATCAGCGTGAGAAATGCAATTTTTCAGATTCAACTGCTTTTTCCTTCAAGATACGCATGTTGGAGAAAATCAATTTCGCCTACTTAGAATGACGTTAGAAGTTTGAAACTTTGGCAGTAGGTATTGTTTGTATGCTAAAATTAGGTAAGATATTTTCCGAGATCGTAGTTTGTCACATCCGCCGGAAACGCGCCATCTTGTCATTATTAAGCAGCAAGAAAAATTTCGTCGAGATTTGAAATCCCAGGCCTAGTAGCAATCCAACCCATATAAAGTTTTTATTATCTGCAGCTATTAAGCTGAAAATAAGAGGTTGGGCGTATCGGAGTAGCTGTGAGAACGGACGAGCTCATTTTAGTATATTTCTAATGGACGTAGAGCTTTGAAATTTTCAGGATAGATATTATGGGCTAATTCCTGTCGAATGGTGTAATTTTTCGAAAACATGGTGTGACAGGTTATCGAGATAATCGCCATCTTCGTTCTCTTTTTAACGTCGGCGATGCGATTTCGTTTCATATTTGTAATCAGCGTGAGAAATGCAATTTTTCAGATTCAGCTGCTTTTTCCTTCAAGATACGCATGTCGGAGAAAATCAATTTCGCCTACTTAGTATGACGTTAGAAGTTTGAAACTTTGGCAGTAGGTATTGTTTGTATGCTAAAATTAGGTAAGAAATTTTCCGAGATCGTAGTTTGTCACATGCCGCCGGAAACGGCGCCATCTTGTCATTCTTAAGCAGCTAGAGAAAAATTTCGCGGAGATTTGAAATCCAGGCCTAGTAGCAATCCAAACCCATATAAAAGTTTTTCGTATCTGTAGCTATTAAGCTGAAAATATAAGAGGTTGGGCGTATCGCAGTAGCTGTGAGAACGGACGAGCTTCATTTTTAGTATATTTCTAATGGACGTAGAGTTTTGATTTTCAGGATAGGTATTATGGGCTAATTCCTGTCGAATGGTGTAATTTTGGAAAACAATGTGTGACAGGTTATCGAGATAATCGCCATCTTCGTGCTCTTTTAACGTCGGCGATGCGATTTCGTTTCATATTTGTAATCAGCGTGAGAAATGCAATTTTCAGATGTAGCTGCTTTTTCCTTCAAGATACGCATGTCGGAGAAAATCAATTTCGCCTACTTAGTATGACGTTAGAAGTTTGAAACTTTGGCAGTAGGTATTGTTTGTATGCTAAAATTAGGTCAGAAATTTTCCGAGATCGTAGTTTGTCACATGCCGCCGGAAACGGCGCCATCTTGTCATTCTTAAGCAGCTAGAGAAAAATTTCGCCGAGATTTAAAATCCCAGGCCTAGTAGCAATCCAACCCATATAAAAGTTTTTAGTATCTGCAGCTATTAAGCTGAAAAATATAAGAGGTTGTGCGTATCGCAGTAGCTGTGAGAACGGACGAGCTTCATTTTAATAGAGGTATTTTCTAATGGACGTAGAGCTTTGACAGGTTTCAGGAATAGGTATTATTTCGGGCTAATTCCTGTCGAATGGTGTAATTTTGGAAAACATGGTGTGACAAAATTAGGTTATTATCTAATCGCCATCTTCATTCTCTTTTCGCCGAGATTTGAAATCGGCGATCCAACCCATATAAAAGTTTTTAGTATCTGCATATTCGTTTCATATTTGTAATCAATGCGTAGAGAAAGGATGTTTTCGAATTTTTCTTGATGTAGCTGCTTTTCCTTCAAGATACGCATGTCGAGAAAAATCAATTTCGCCTACTTAGAATGACGTTAGAAGTTTGAAACTTTGGCAGTAGGTATTGTTTGTATGCTAAAATTAGGTAAGATATTTTCCGAGATCGTAGTTTGTCACATGCCGCCGGAAACGGCGCCATCTTGTCATTCTTAAGCAGCTAGAGAAAAATTTCGTCGAGATTTGAAATCCCAGGCCTAGTAGCAATCCAACCCATATAAAAGTTTTTATTATCTGCAGCTATTAAGCTGAAAATATAAGAGGTTGTGCGTATCGCAGTAGCTGTGAGAACGGACGAGCTTCATTTTAGTATATTTCTAATGGACGTAGAGCTTTGAAATTTTCAGGATAGGTATTATGGGCTAATTCCTGTCGAATGGTGTAATTTTGGAAAACATGGTGTGACTGGTTATCGAGATAATCGCCATCTTTCGTTCTCTTTTAACGTCGGCGATGCGATTTCGTTTCATATTTGTAATCAGCGTGAGAAATGCAATTTTTCAGATGTAGCTGCTTTTTCCTTCAAGATACGCATGTCGGAGAAAATCAATTTCGCCTACTTAGAATGACGTTAGAAGTTTGAAACTTTGGCAGTAGGTATTGTTTGTATGCTAAAATTAGGTAAGATATTTTCCGAGATCGTCGTTTGTCACATGCCGCCGGAAACGGCGCCATCTTGTCATTCTTAAGGAGCTAGAAAAATTTCGCCGAGATTTGAAATCCCAGGCCTAGTAGCAATCCAACCCATATAAAAGTTTTTCGTATCTGTAGCTATTAAGCTGAAAATATAAGAGGTTGGGCGTATCGCAGTAGCTGTGAGAACGGACGAGCTTCATTTTAGTATATTTCTAATGGACGGAGAGCTTTGATATTTTCAGGATAGATATTATGGGCTAATTCCTGTCGAATGGTGTAATTTTCGAAAACAATGTGTGACAGGTTATCGAGATAATCGCCATCTTCGTGCTCTTTTAACGTCGGCGATGCGATTTCGTTTCATATTTGTAATCAGCGTGAGAAATGCAATTTTTCAGATGTAGCTGCTTTTTCCTTCAAGATACGCATGTCGGGAGGAAATCGATTTCGCCTACTTAGAATGACGTTAGAAGTTTGAAACTTTGGCAGTAGGTATTTTTTGTATGCTAAAATTAGGTAAGATATTTTCCGAGATCGTAGTTTGTCACATGCCGCCGGAAACGGCGCCATCTTGTCATTCTTAAGCAGCTAGAGAAAAATTCGTCGAGATTTGAAATCCCCGGCCTAGTAGCAATCCAACCCATATAAAAGTTTTTATTATCTGCAGCTATTAAGCTGAAAATATAAGAGGTTGTGCATATCGCAGTAGCTGTGAGAACGGACGAGCTTCATTTTAGTATATTTCTAATGGACGTAGAGCTTTGATATTTTCAGGATAGGTATTATGGGCTAATTCCTGTCGAATGGTGTAATTTTGGAAAACATGGTGTGACAGGTTATCGAGATAATCGCCATCTTCGTTCTCTTTTAACGTCGGCGATGCGATTTCGTTTCATATTTGTAATCAGCGTGAGAAATGCAATTTTTCAGATGTAGCTGCTTTTTCCTTCAAGATAAGCATGTCGGAGAAAATCAATTTCGCCTACTTAGAATGACGTTAGAAGTTTGAAACTTTGGCAGTAGGTATTGTTTGTATGCTAAAATTAGGTAAGATATTTTCCGAGATCGTGGTTTGTCACATGCCGCCGGAAACGGCGCCATCTTGTCATTCTTAAGCAGCTAGAGAAAATTTCGCCGAGATTTGAAATCCCAGGCCTAGTAGCAATCCAACCCATATAAAAGTTTTTTATTATCTGCAGCTATTAAGCTGAAAATATAAGAGGTTGTGCGTATCGCAGTAGCTGTGAGAACGGACGAGCTTCATTTTATATATTTCTAATGGACGTAGAGCTTTGAAATTTTCGGGATAGGTATTATGGGCTAATTCCTGTCGAATGGTGTAATTTTGGAAAACATGGTGTGACAGGTTATCGAGATAATCGCCATCTTCGTTCTCTTTTAACGTCGGCGATGCGATTTCGTTTCATATTTGTAATCAGCGTGAGAAATGCAATTTTTCAGATGTAGCTGCTTTTCCTTCAAGATACGCATGTCGGAGAAAATCAATTTCGCCTACTTAGAATGACGTTAGAAGTTTGAAACTTTGGCAGTAGGTATTGTTTGTATGCTAAAATTAGGTAAGATATTTTCCGAGATCGTCGTTTGTCACATGCCGCCGGAAACGGCGCCATCTTGTCATTCTTAAGGAGCTAGAGAAAAATTTCGCCGAGATTTGAAATCCCAGGCCTAGTAGCAATCCAACCCATATAAAAGTTTTTCGTATCTGCAGCTATTAAGCTGAAAATATAAGAGGTTGTGCGTATCGCAGTAGCTGTGAGAACGGACGAGCTTCATTTTAGTATATTTCTAATGGACGGAGAGCTTTGAAATTTTCAGGATAGGTATTATGGGCTAATTCCTGTCGAATGGTGTAATTTTCGAAAACAATGTGTGACAGGTTATCGAGATAATCGCCATCTTCGTGCTCTTTTAACGTCGGCGATGCGATTTCGTTTCATATTTGTAATCAGCGTGAGAAATGCAATTTTCAGATGTAGCTGCTTTTTCCTTCAAGATACGCATGTCGGAGAAAATCAATTTCGCCTACTTAGAATGACGTTAGAAGTTTGAAACTTTGGCAGTAGGTATTTTTTGTATGCTAAAATTAGGTAAGATATTTTCCGAGATCGTAGTTTGTCACATGCCGCCGGAAACGGCGCCATCTTGTCATTCTTAAGCAGCTAGAGAAAAATTTCGTCGAGATTTGAAATCCCCGGCCTAGTAGCAATCCAACCCATATAAAAGTTTTTATTATCTGCAGCTATTAAGCTGAAAATATAAGAGGTTGTGCGTATCGCAGTAGCTGTGAGAACGGACGAGCTTCATTTTAGTATATTTCTAATGGACGTAGAGCTTTGATATTTTCAGGATAGGTATTATGGGCTAATTCCTGTCGAATGGTGTAATTTTGGAAAACATGGTGTGACAGGTTATCGAGATAATCGCCATCTTCGTTCTCTTTTAACGTCGGCGATGCGATTTCGTTTTCATATTTGTAATCAGCGTGAGAAATGCAATTTTTCAGATGTAGCTGCTTTTTCCTTCAAGATACGCATGTCGGAGAAAATCAATTTCGCCTACTTAGAATGACGTTAGAAGTTTGAAACTTTGGCAGTAGGTATTGTTTGTATGCTAAAATTAGGTAAGATATTTTCCGAGATCGTAGTTTGTCACATGCCGCCGGAAACGGCGCCATCTTGTCATTCTTAAGCAGCTAAGAAAAAATTTCGCCGAGATTTGAAATCCCAGGCCTAGTAGCAATCCAACCCATATAAAAGTTTTTATTATCTGCAGCTATTAAGCTGAAAATATAAGAGGTTGTGCGTATCGCAGTAGCTGTGAGAACGGACGAGCTTCATTTTAGTATATTTCTAATGGACGTAGAGCTTTGAAATTTTCGGGATAGGTATTATGGGCTAATTCCTGTCGAATGGTGTAATTTTGGAAAACATGGTGTGACAGGTTATCGAGATAATCGCCATCTTCGTTCTCTTTTAACGTCGGCGATGCGATTTCGTTTCATATTTGTAATCAGCGTGAGAAATGCAATTTTTCTGATGTAGCTGCTTTTCCTTCAAGATACGCATGTCGGAGAAAATCAATTTCGCCTACTTAGAATGACGTTAGAAGTTTGAAACTTTGGCAGTAGGTATTGTTTGTATGCTAAAATTAGGTAAGATATTTTCCGAGATCGTTGTTTGTCACATGCCGCCGGAAACGGCGCCATCTTGTCATTCTTAAGCAGCTAGAGAAAAATTTCGCCGAGATTTGAAATCCCAGGCCTAGTAGCAATCAACCCATATAAAAGTTTTTAGTATCTGCAGCTATTAAGCTGAAAATATAAGAGGTTGTGCGTATCGCAGTAGCTGTGAGAACGGACGAGCTTCATTTTAGTATATTTCTAATGGACGTAGAGCTTTGAAATTTTCAGGATAGGTATTATGGGCTAATTCCTGTCGAATGGTGTAATTTTCGGAAAACATGGTGTGACAGGTTATCGAGATAATCGCCATCTTCGTGCTCTTTTAACGTCGGCGATGCGATTTCGTTTCATATTTGTAATCAGCGTGAGAAATGCAATTTTTCAGATGTAGCTGCTTTTTCCTTCAAGATACGCATGTCGGAGAAAATCAATTTCGCCTACTTAGAATGACGTTAGAAGTTTGAAACTTTGGCAGTAGGTATTGTTTGTATGCTAAAATTAGGTAAGATATTTTCCGAGATCGTAGTTTGTCACATGCCGCCGGAAACGGCGCCATCTTGTCATTCTTAAGCAGCTAGAGAAAAATTTCGTCGAGATTTGAAATCCCAGGCCTAGTAGCAATCCAACCCATATAAAAGTTTTTATTATCTGCAGCTATTAAGCTGAAAATATAAGAGGTTGTGCGTATCGCAGTAGCTGTGAGAACGGACGAGCTTCATTTTAGTATATTTCTAATGGACGTAGAGCTTTGAAATTTTCAGGATAGGTATTATGGGCTAATTCCTGTCGAATGGTGTAATTTTCGAAAACAATGGTGTGACAGGTTATCGAGATAATCGCCATCTTCGTGCTCTTTTAACGTCGGCGATGCGATTTCGTTTCATATTTGTAATCAGCGTGAGAAATGCAATTTTTCAGATGTAGCTGCTTTTTCCTTCAAGATACGCATGTCGGAGAAAATCAATTTCGCCTACTTAGTATGACGTTAGAAGTTTGAAACTTTGGCAGTAGGTATTGTTTGTATGCTAAAATTAGGTAAGATATTTTCCGAGATCGTAGTTTGTCACATGCCGCCGGAAACGGCGCCATCTTGTCATTCTTAAGCAGCTAGAAAAAATTCGTCGAGATTTGAAATCCCCGGCCTAGTAGCAATCCAACCCATATAAAAGTTTTTATTATCTGCAGCTATTAAGCTGAAAATATAAGAGGTTGTGCGTATCGCAGTAGCTGTGAGAACGGACGAGCTTCATTTTAGTATATTTCTAATGGACGTAGAGCTTTGAAATTTTCAGGATAGGTATTATGGGCTAATTCCTGTCGAATGGTGTAATTTTGGAAAACAATGTGTGACAGGTTATCGAGATAATCGCCATCTTCGTTCTCTTTTAACGTCGGCGATGCGATTTCGTTTCATATTTGTAATCAGCGTGAGAAATGCAATTTTTCAGATGTAGCTGCTTTTTCCTTCAAGATACGCATGTCGGAGAAAATCAATTTCGCCTACTTAGTATGACGTTAGAAGTTTGAAACTTTGGCAGTAGGTATTGTTTGTATGCTAAAATTAGGTAAGATATTTTCCGAGATCGTCGTTTGTCACATGCCGCCGGAAACGGCGCCATCTTGTCATTCTTAAGCAGCTAGAGAAAAATTTCGTCGAGATTTGAAATCCCAGGCCTAGTAGCAATCCAACCCATATAAAAGTTTTTAGTATCTGCAGCTATTAAGCTGAAAATATAAGAGGTTGTGCGTATCGCAGTAGCTGTGAGAACGGACGAGCTTCATTTTAGTATATTTCTAATGGACGTAGAGCTTTGAAATTTTCAGGATAGGTATTATGGGCTAATTCCTGTCGAATGGTGTAATTTTCGAAAACAATGTGTGACAGGTTATCGAGATAATCGCCATCTTCGTGCTCTTTTAACGTCGGCGATGCGATTTCGTTTCATATTTGTAATCAGCGTGAGAAATGCAATTTTTCAGATGTAGCTGCTTTTTCCTTCAAGATACGCATGTCGGAGAAAATCAATTTCGCCTACTTAGAATGACGTTAGAAGTTTGAAACTTTGGCAGTAGGTATTGTTTGTATGCTAAAATTAGGTAAGATATTTTCCGAGATCGTAGTTTGTCACATGCCGCCGGAAACGGCGCCATCTTGTCATTCTTAAGCAGCTAGAGAAAAAATTCGTCGAGATTTGAAATCCCCGGCCTAGTAGCAATCCAACCCATATAAAAGTTTTTATTATCTGCAGCTATTAAGCTGAAAATATAAGAGGTTGTGCGTATCGCAGTAGCTGTGAGAACGGACGAGCTTCATTTTAGTATATTTCTAATGGACGTAGAGCTTTGAAATTTTCAGGATAGGTATTATGGGCTAATTCCTGTCGAATGGTGTAATTTTCGAAAACATGGTGTGACAGGTTATCGAGATAATCGCCATCTTCGTGCTCTTTTAACGTCGGCGATGCGATTTCGTTTCATATTTGTAATCAGCGTGAGAAATGCAATTTTTCAGATGTAGCTGCTTTTTCCTTCAAGATACGCATGTCGGAGAAAATCAATTTCGCCTACTTAGTATGACGTTAGAAGTTTGAAACTTTGGCAGTAGGTATTGTTTGTATGCTAAAATTAGGTAAGATATTTTCCGAGATCGTAGTTTGTCACATGCCGCCGGAAACGGCGCCATCTTGTCATTCTTAAGCAGCTAGAGAAAAATTTCGTCGAGATTTGAAATCCCAGGCCTAGTAGCAATCCAACCCATATAAAAGTTTTTCGTATCTGCAGCTATTAAGCTGAAAATATAAGAGGTTGTGCGTATCGCAGTAGCTGTGAGAACGGACGAGCTTCATTTTAGTATATTTCTAATGGACGTAGAGCTTTGAAATTTTCAGGATAGGTATTATGGGCTAATTCCTGTCGAATGGTGTAATTTTGGAAAACATGGTGTGACAGGTTATCGAGATAATCGCCATCTTCGTGCTCTTTTAACGTCGGCGATGCGATTTCGTTTCATATTTGTAATCAGCGTGAGAAATGCAATTTTTCAGATGTAGCTGCTTTTTCCTTCAAGATACGCATGTCGGAGAAAATCAATTTCGCCTACTTAGAATGACGTTAGAAGTTTGAAACTTTGGCAGTAGGTATTGTTTGTATGCTAAAATTAGGTAAGATATTTTCCGAGATCGTAGTTTGTCACATGCCGCCGGAAACGGCGCCATCTTGTCATTCTTAAGCAGCTAGAGAAAAATTTCGTCGAGATTTGAAATCCCAGGCCTAGTAGCAATCCAACCCATATAAAAGTTTTTATTATCTGCAGCTATTAAGCTGAAAATATAAGAGGTTGTGCGTATCGCAGTAGCTGTGAGAACGGACGAGCTTCATTTTAGTATATTTCTAATGGACGTAGAGCTTTGAAATTTTCAGGATAGGTATTATGGGCTAATTCCTGTCGAATGGTGTAATTTTCGAAAACAATGTGTGACAGGTTATCGAGATAATCGCCATCTTCGTGCTCTTTTAACGTCGGCGATGCGATTTCGTTTCATATTTGTAATCAGCGTGAGAAATGCAATTTTTCAGATGTAGCTGCTTTTTCCTTCAAGATACGCATGTCGGAGAAAATCAATTTCGCCTACTTAGTATGACGTTAGAAGTTTGAAACTTTGGCAGTAGGTATTGTTTGTATGCTAAAATTAGGTAAGAAATTTTCCGAGATCGTAGTTTGTCACATGCCGCCGGAAACGGCGCCATCTTGTCATTCTTAAGCAGCTAGAGAAAAATTTCGCCGAGATTTGAAATCCCAGGCCTAGTAGCAATCCAAACCCATATAAAAGTTTTTCGTATCTGTAGCTATTAAGCTGAAAATATAAGAGGTTGGGCGTATCGGAGTAGCTGTGAGAACGGACGAGCTTCATTTTAGTATATTTCTAATGGACGTAGAGCTTTGAAATTTTCAGGATAGGTATTATGGGCTAATTCCTGTCGAATGGTGTAATTTTCGAAAACATGGTGTGACAGGTTATCGAGATAATCGCCATCTTCGTGCTCTTTTAACGTCGGCGATGCGATTTCGTTTCATATTTGTAATCAGCGTGAGAAATGCAATTTTTCAGATGTAGCTGCTTTTTCCTTCAAGATACGCATGTCGGAGAAAATCAATTTCGCCTACTTAGTATGACGTTAGAAGTTTGAAACTTTGGCAGTAGGTATTGTTTGTATGCTAAAATTAGGTAAGATATTTTCCGAGATCGTAGTTTGTCACATGCCGCCGGAAACGGCGCCATCTTGTCATTCTTAAGCAGCTAGAGAAAAATTTCGTCGAGATTTGAAATCCCAGGCCTAGTAGCAATCCAACCCATATAAAAGTTTTTATTATCTGCAGCTATTAAGCTGAAAATATAAGAGGTTGTGCGTATCGCAGTAGCTGTGAGAACGGACGAGCTTCATTTTAGTATATTTCTAATGGACGTAGAGCTTTGAAATTTTCAGGATAGGTATTATGGGCTAATTCCTGTCGAATGGTGTAATTTTCGAAAACATGGTGTGACAGGTTATCGAGATAATCGCCATCTTCGTGCTCTTTTAACGTCGGCGATGCGATTTCGTTTCATATTTGTAATCAGCGTGAGAAATGCAATTTTTCAGATGTAGCTGCTTTTTCCTTCAAGATACGCATGTCGGAGAAAATCAATTTCGCCTACTTAGAATGACGTTAGAAGTTTGAAACTTTGGCAGTAGGTATTGTTTGTATGCTAAAATTAGGTAAGAAATTTTCCGAGATCGTAGTTTGTCACATGCCGCCGGAAACGGCGCCATCTTGTCATTCTTAAGCAGCTAGAGAAAAATTTCGCCGAGATTTGAAATCCCAGGCCTAGTAGCATCCCAAACCCATATAAAAGTTTTTATTATCTGCAGCTATTAAGCTGAAAATATAAGAGGTTGGGCGTATCGCAGTAGCTGTGAGAACGGACGAGCTTCATTTTAGTATATTTCTAATGGACGTAGAGCTTTGAAATTTTCAGGATAGGTATTATGGGCTAATTCCTGTCGAATGGTGTAATTTTGGAAAATATGGTGTGACAGGTTATCGAGATAATCGCCATCTTCGTGCTCTTTTAACGTCGGCGATGCGATTTCGTTTCATATTTGTAATCAGCGTGAGAAATGCAATTTTTCAGATGTAGCTGCTTTTTCCTTCAAGATACGCATGTCGGAGAAAATCAATTTCGCCTACTTAGTATGACGTTAGAAGTTTGAAACTTTGGCAGTAGGTATTGTTTGTATGCTAAAATTAGGTCAGATATTTTCCGAGATCGTAGTTTGTCACATGCCGCCGGAAACGGCGCCATCTTGTCATTCTTAAGCAGCTAGAGAAAAATTTCGTCGAGATTTGAAATCCCCGGCCTAGTAGCTATCCAACCCATATAAAAGTTTTTATTATCTGCAGCTATTAAGCTGAAAATATAAGAGGTTGTGCGTATCGCAGTAGCTGTGAGAACGGACGAGCTTCATTTTAGTATATTTCTAATGGACGTAGAGCTTTGAAATTTTCAGGATAGGTATTATGGGCTAATTCCTGTCGAATGGTGTAATTTTGGAAAACATGGTGTGACAGGTTATCGAGATAATCGCCATCTTCGTGCTCTTTTAACGTCGGCGATGCGATTTCGTTTCATATTTGTAATCAGCGTGAGAAATGCAATTTTTCTGATGTAGCTGCTTTTTCCTTCAAGATACGCATGTCGGAGAAAATCAATTTCGCCTACTTAGAATGACGTTAGAAGTTTGAAACTTTGGCAGTAGGTATTGTTTGTATGCTAAAATTAGGTAAGATATTTTCCGAGATCGTAGTTTGTCACATGCCGCCGGAAACGGCGCCATCTTGTCATTCTTAAGCAGCTAGAGAAAAATTCGTCGAGATTTGAAATCCCCGGCCTAGTAGCAATCCAACCCATATAAAAGTTTTTATTATCTGCAGCTATTAAGCTGAAAATATAAGAGGTTGTGCGTATCGCAGTAGCTGTGAGAACGGACGAGCTTCATTTTAGTATATTTCTAATGGACGTAGAGCTTTGAAATTTTCAGGATAGGTATTATGGGCTAATTCCTGTCGAATGGTGTAATTTTCGAAAACAATGGTGTGACAGGTTATCGAGATAATCGCCATCTTCGTGCTCTTTTAACGTCGGCGATGCGATTTCGTTTCATATTTGTAATCAGCGTGAGAAATGCAATTTTTTAGATGTAGCTGCTTTTTCCTTCAAGATACGCATGTCGGAGAAAATCAATTTCGCCTACTTAGTATGACGTTAGAAGTTTGAAACTTTGGCAGTAGGTATTGTTTGTATGCTAAAATTAGGTAAGATATTTTCCGAGATCGTAGTTTGTCACATGCCGCCGGAAACGGCGCCATCTTGTCATTCTTAAGCAGCTAGAGAAAAATTTCGTCGAGATTTGAAATCCCAGGCCTAGTAGCAATCCAACCCATATAAAAGTTTTTCGTATCTGCAGCTATTAAGCTGAAAATATAAGAGGTTGTGCGTATCGCAGTAGCTGTGAGAACGGACGAGCTTCATTTTAGTATATTTCTAATGGACGTAGAGCTTTGAAATTTTCAGGATAGATATTATGGGCTAATTCCTGTCGAATGGTGTAATTTTCGAAAACATGGTGTTACAGGTTATCGAGATAATCGCCATCTTCGTGCTCTTTTAACGTCAGCGATGCGATTTCGTTTCATATTTCTAATCAGCGTGAGAAATGCAATTTTTCAGATGTAGCTGCTTTTTCCTTCAAGATACGCATGTCGGAGAAAATCAATTTCGCCTACTTAGTATGACGTTAGAAGTTTGAAACTTTGGCAGTAGGTATTGTTTGTATGCTAAAATTAGGTAAGATATTTTCCGAGATCGTAGTTTGTCACATGCCGCCGGAAACGGCGCCATCTTGTCATTCTTAAGCAGCTAGAGAAAAAATTCGTCGAGATTTGAAATCCCCGGCCTAGTAGCAATCCAACCCATATAAAAGTTTTTATTATCTGCAGCTATTAAGCTGAAAATATAAGAGGTTGTGCGTATCGCAGTAGCTGTGAGAACGGACGAGCTTCATTTTAGTATATTTCTAATGGACGTAGAGCTTTGAAATTTTCAGGATAGGTATTATGGGCTAATTCTTGTCGAATGGTGTAATTTTGGAAAACATGGTGTGACAGGTTATCGAGATAATCGCCATCTTCGTTCTCTTTTAACGTCGGCGATGCGATTTCGTTTTATATTTGTAATCAGCGTGAGAAATGCAATTTTTCTGATTCAACTCCTTTTTCCTTCAAGATACGAATGTCGGAGAAAATCAATTTCGCCTACTTAGTATGACGTTAGAAGTTTGAAACTTTGGCAGTAGGTATTGTTTGTATGCTAAAATTAGGTATGATATTTTCCGAGATCGTAGTTTGTCACATGCCGCCGGAAACGGCGCCATCTTGTCATTCTTAAGCAGCTATGGAAAAATTTCGTCGAGATTTGAAATCTCCGGCCTAGTAGCAATCCAACCCATATAAAAGTTTTTATTATCTGCAGCTATTAAACTGAAAATATAAGAGGTTGGGCGTATCGGAGTAGCTGTGAGAACGGACGAGCTTCATTTTAGTATATTTCTAATGGACGTAGAGCTTTGAAATTTTCAGGATAGGTATTATGGGCTAATTCCTGTCGAATGGTGTAATTTTGGAAAACATGGTGTGACAGGTTATCGAGATAATCGCCATCTTCGTGCTCTTTTAACGTCGGCGATGCGATTTCGTTTCATATTTGTAATCAGCGTGAGAAATGCAATTTTTCAGATGTAGCTGCTTTTTCCTTCAAGATACGCATGTCGGAGAAAATCAATTTCGCCTACTTAGAATGACGTTAGAAGTTTGAAACTTTGGCAGTAGGTATTTTTTGTATGCTAAAATTAGGTAAGATATTTTCCGAGATCGTAGTTTGTCACATGCCGCCGGAAACGGCGCCATCTTGTCATTCTTAAGCAGCTAGAGAAAAAATTCGTCGAGATTTGAAATCCCCGGCCTAGTAGCAATCCAACCCATATAAAAGTTTTTATTATCTGCAGCTATTAAGCTGAAAATATAAGAGGTTGTGCGTATCGCAGTAGCTGTGAGAACGGACGAGCTTCATTTTAGTATATTTCTAATGGACGTAGAGCTTTGAAATTTTCAGGATAGGTATTATGGGCTAATTCCTGTCGAATGGTGTAATTTTCGAAAACAATGTGGGACAGGTTATCGAGATAATCGCCATCTTCGTGCTCTTTTAACGTCGGCGATGCGATTTCGTTTCATATTTGTAATCAGCGTGAGAAATGCAATTTTTCAGATGTAGCTGCTTTTTCCTTCAAGATACGCATGTCGGAGAAAATCAATTTCGCCTACTTAGAATGACGTTAGAAGTTTGAAACTTTGGCAGTAGGTATTGTTTGTATGCTAAAATTAGGTAAGAAATTTTCCGAGATCGTAGTTTGTCACATGCCGCCGGAAACGGCGCCATCTTGTCATTCTTAAGCAGCTAGAGAAAATTTCGCCGAGATTTGAAATCCCAGGCCTAGTAGCAATCCAACCCATATAAAAGTTTTTATTATCTGTAGCTATTAAGCTGAAAATATAAGAGGTTGGGCGTATCGGAGTAGCTGTGAGAACGGACGAGCTTCATTTTAGTATATTTCTAATGGACGTAGAGCTTTGAAATTTTCAGGATAGGTATTATGGGCTAATTCCTGTCGAATGGTGTAATTTTGGAAAAGATGGTGTGACAGGTTATCGAGATAATCGCCATCTTCGTGCTCTTTTAACGTCGGCGATGCGATTTCGTTTCATATTTGTAATCAGCGTGAGAAATGCAATTTTTCAGATGCAGCTGCTTTTCCCTTCAAGATACGCATGTCGGAGAAAATCAATTTCGCCTACTTAAGGCGTTTTCGAAAATGTAACCCGAACAACCCAATCCGATCGCTAATATCACGTGACAGATTACACGTATTTTGGAACGTTAAGATCACAACACAGATTGCTATACGCTACATAACCTAAAAGTGTTGTATAGTGTGGTATCGTTTTAGCTCAGATAGTATTAATTTATGTCGACAAAGTAGAATGGCAATGATAGACAATTTTGGATTTTGGTTATGGATGGTTTATAGCTCACAGTCACTTTTGCCGATCCGTCTCCAACTATATCAGCTGTGTTTACATCGTGTATATAAACAAACGATTCCTACGATATCCACCAATATCTACATTGCGCATGTGGATCCTTACTTACCCTGCTCCGCTAGCAGGGTAACTTTACACTGATCTGGATTGCTGATCGATTCACATTTTCAAACAAGGTTACACTTACCGGATTACATAAACGAACGGCTGGATCGCTATCTGACGTAACACGATCACATTTTCGAAAAAGCCTCATGATTACAACTATAGTTACCATGTATTGATAAGTGAATATAGTTACTCTTGATGACGTGATATAACGGTTTTGGCACAGATTAAATTCCTACAGATACGAAACTCTCTCTCTATGCGCCTGCGTCAGGTTGCCATTTTGTAAATGGTGTTATCAAACTTTGAAATACATGCGTTTGTTTTTGTGTTAGTATCCTTATTATATTTTTAAGAATTCGGTGAAATATCCCGTTAAAAACATTTACTTTTGTGTAGTGTCAGATAGTAGCAGTGTAGTATAATTAGAAGTAATAGACATTTTAATTATTGTGTATAATAACGTGGCAGTTTTAGAAAGTGTTAAACAGAAAGAAGGCGCAGGTCAGGCAAAAAAGCGTACAGAAGAGCTAGTTAATAATGTAAGAGAAATTATAAATAATGCACAAAGAACTTCCGTACGAGCATTATCACAACAAGTGGGTGTATCAATTGGCACATGTCATACAATTTCGAAAAAGGACTTACATTTATTTCCATATCGCATGACCTGTTATCAAGAAATCAAGGAAATCGACTATCCCAGAAGAATATCGTTTAGTCAGTGGTTCTTAAATAATTTTGATAATGACCTTCTTGACAAAACCTTTTTTCTGATGAGTCATGGTTTTATCTGAATGGATATGTTAACTCACAAAATATGAGGATGTGGACTAATGAGAAACCACATAATTTTTTTGTTGAAACCACACTTCATCCGCAGAAAATTGGTGTATGGTGTGCGATTAGTCGAAGGAGAATTATTGGCCCTATTTTTTTTTAACGGAACCTTAACAGGAGAAAGGTATCGACAAGAAATTATTATGCCATTTATCGAACAGCTTGACGATGAAGAAATAACACAGGGTTACTTTCAACAAGACGGAGCTAGAGCACACACAGCAGGTGAAACAATTAATATGCTGCAGCAATTTTTTCAAAATCGGTTGATAAGTTTAAACACTGAACATGAATTTCCACCAAGATCTTGTGACATTATCCCATGTGATTTCTTTTTATGGCCATTCTTAAAGAACTCAATTTATCGAGTACAGATACCTGATCTTGCAGACCTTCAAATCAGAATTGCTGAAAGAATTAATGGATTTGACAATGCGATACTACAAAAGGTTTTTTCCTCCATCAGAAGAAGACGTGAGAAATCTTTCGAACAAGGTGGTGGACTCTTTGACCAATTTTTATAAAAAGTGTTCCAAGTTTATTGTAAAATTATATATTTTCTACCAACAAATTAAAGTTCAACATACTTCGATTTCACTTATACTGAAGTTTTTCAGGTTGACAATGTCGCACGTTTTATTCCATTGACGATGAAACCAGAAATTTACATTTCTAATGTTTTTTCAATATTCAGATTCATTCAGTAATAATAAAGTAATAATTCTCTCTCAATTGTATTTTACAAAGTAATAGGTAATTCTCTTTTAAATATTACCAAACAACAGTTTCTGCATTAAGAAGTACCTAGTATATAAACACATTATTTTCTCTTCAAATTTAGCGGGTTCGTAACACCACTTTCAAATTGGAAAATTGCCGTGACAATGGGCTCAAGGTCACGAAATTTGGTCCCAAGAGATCAAAGGTGCTGACTGAGAGTTTCGTATCTCTATTAATTTTATCTGTGGTTTTGGTGTTTCGCTTCCTCCAACAATATGAATTTTGTCATGGTAACAAGTGTTTTGAAGTTTGTTGATAAACGTCAAAAATATATTCAGTAATTTTCAGAATGTTTTTTTTAATTTTTTCGACATGGAACGCTTTGGTATAAGCTCGGGGACCGAAATAGATAAAGAAATTGAAGATTTGACACCGCAAAATATCGTTAAAACACATAAATATGTTTTGAAACAGTTCACCGAATTTTGTGAACAGCGAAATTATACAAACTTTGTGCTCAAACTTCTGACGAACAATTAGCAGGTATTTTGAATTTCGTTAGTTAGTTCTTTATATAATCGTAACGAATACCACTCGAGCAAACGAAAATAATCATTAGCTTTGTTCGCGGACGGCATTCTGAACGTATTCTGGGATGAAAGACCTGCGCACTACAAATATGATCGTTCGCGGTAACAGAATTTTGTCAGCGGTGCAGAATATTCTTTGTTCGCGCAATCCATTTTACAAATTCCGAAGTAGTCCGTCACATGTTCTGTAGATCCTGAATCAAGAGCAAGAATTTTATATCCTACGCATGCGCTCTAAATTTTGATGTGAAAATACCCCATGTTCTTGCTTTCTTGCTATGGTTAACAGAGTTAAGTTGGAAACAAATTGGTTAAAATTGTTATTAAAGTAAAAACGTACGATATAAAGGAAAGTTTTTTATGTATCGAAATACACATGTTATGTATGTACGAGCTTTAAATCAATTCTGATTGAGTAAAAATTTAGATGTCTGAATATTTCACATCAAGTGATGATAAATTAGAAGAACTTCTTCAGATATTAGAGGTTCCAAAGACTACCAATGTTCTTGAAGGAATTGTACCACAACTCTCAGATCAACATTATTTTGAACATTTTCCGCAAAATACACATAAACAGTATCCGTTTATAAATCACCAAGGTTAACTTGGAGTATGTCAAAATTTAATTTGTTACAGTGGTGCCAACGTTAACTAATGAATATAACAGAAACTCGTTCGAGTAGTGTTCGCGGATGAGAAAATTCCCTCTCGTGTTCCAAGAGTCGCATGCGCAATACAAAAGTACTGAACATCTTCCAAGTATATCCTGTATCTATTCGGGATCTCTTCCGCGAACAAAGCTATTATATAGCCTCCTCACTCGACGTATATCCTTAAAACACCACTCGAGCTACGCTCTCGTGGTGTTTCGCAGAATACGTCTCGTGACTCGGAAATATAATCGATTATTTTCTATGCTCTTGTGATATTAGCCCTTTTCCTTTGCTAAAAAAGTGTAGCACGGTGCAGCACTGAACTACACTTTACACCAGATTCTCGTTCCTTTGCACGGTGTAAACAAAACCAGTGCTGCACCAGGATTGTTTATCTGCACCAGGGTAATAGCTGGTGTAAATTACACTATTTTAAATGTCAAACATATGTCAAAGTGATTAATGAAGGTACTTTTATTCATGCCGTTTACTTTATACTACGAATGTTATTTATTGGAATTTGTGCAGTATATATTGATCAAAAACGTTAAATATCTATAAAACGCATGTAAAGAGAAGACAAAAAGAGGTTATGTATTGACTATAAAGTAAAAAAATTGTTGTGTTTAGTTGAATTACAGCCGGCATATGGCCGGCATTATTATTGGAATTTTTGACTTCTTTTAAAAAATGCCATTGAATAAGGTAATTAAGTATGATTTGTAAATAAATTAGTGAAAAATATTTTCGAATTAATCCATATTGAAATTTTCATGCTGAACGCATAATTTATAATGGGAATTGACAGTTGTTTTTATAAATATATGCAAAGAGACTGCGAAAGGAGTTTATCTTAACTAAATTTGTAAGTATGTTTGTACATAATAGCTATTATAGCATTATATAAAGGATTAGTAAAAGTGCTACTCGTTTCTTGTCAAGTCAGGTTATGATAAATTGATTGTTGAGGTTATGTTATAAATCCATCTACACTCAATTCGTTCCTTTGTATTGTCGCCTTCGTTACAGCACTGTAAAAATTGTAGTGTAAATTGCACTACACTAAAAAGCAAAGGAAAAGGCCTAATATAACTGATTATACGTCATAATAAGTAAATAATACTTGTCCGTCATGAGTAATGTCAGTATTAATCGACTCATATGTCATATTGACATTTCTCTCTAATATACGTTAAATGTCGGTTATGAATATTTTAAGTTTATATGTTTGTTTAATTACGCTGTTAATGACGTAACGGACAAGATCCAAAAATTCGACTGTAGGTTAGGTTTGAAGGGGAGTTTGTCAGTTATATATCCGGCAATGGTGTAAAATCTGACGTCACGATTTATTGATGACGTGCATTGGAACTTATCGTTCCTCGACTATATGTCAAAAATTTGACATTTTATTATTGTAAGACGAGCTTTAGCTTAAGTGCTTGTCATAGAAGTGAAATGTCAGATCATACCGGAACACAAACTTACACCATACATTTTTTTTTAAACGCTTGTACATATTTATCTGGCCTCGACTGTACAGTGAAAATAATAATCGATTCAACCTTTTATAGCATCAAGACTTGTTTTATTAGTTTTAACTCTCTATAATACAAACAGAACGTGACATCTTATTTTGACGTACCTATACTTACATTGTAACTATTTTTTTATAACAACACAAGCGTTGCTTGATATTATTCTTTTCGCTTTAAAATTTAAATGATGTTTAATGTATTTCAACAAAATTGAAAAAAAAACAAATTTAAATTGAGCTTTATTTCATTTTTTACAATTTCAAAAATGTACAAAAATAAGTCCTTAGTTCAAAACTACAGTTGTTAGATCTATATACGGGTGATTGGTGAGAATGGCATATTAAAAGTATTATACAAACGGATCGGAATTTTAAAACAAAATTTTGCAGTTGGATATGGTTGAATATGAACTATCACGTGAAAATATTCTTGAATAAATATCACTTCCGGTTAACCGGAAGTGGGCATCAACTTCGATTTTTTAAATAGCAGACTATAAAATAAATTACAAATTCAGCTTCTATGATAAATTTTACACATATTTCATGTATCATACCCTATACCTAAATGCCATTCGTTCTGAGTTATTCGCAATTAAAGAAAAAAAGTCACAGATACCGATCTTACTTTATAGTGATATTACTTTACGTAGGAGTAAATGAGGCGAATGAAATTTTGTATACGCACAGCTTAATGTAATTATACAGCATTTGAAGTTTTTTTCTGTAACATTATACAGGGTGTTTAAAAACTTAGTTGCTTATAAATAAGTTCAATCCGCGGAAAGTAGATTTTCTTAAATGGAAAAGTATATATTTTATTAGATATTACGATTCTACAAAATATTTTCATTCAATCCGTATTAGGTGTTCCTATATCTAAAATGTAAGGTTAATAAGTTATAACGATTTAATTAACCTTTGACCTAAAATGCTCAAATATGTCAATTTACAGAAGCAAGTGTGCTTAGCTCATTTGTTTTACATACTTACTTGCCACTTATTTTGACGTCTGTCATTTTAGTTAGTTGTTCTCGCGTACACTGTGAGAAATAGATCTGCACCAGTACAATAATTAGGGTAAACAATGCGAGCATTTACTTTACAACAACAAAAAATTATTTTATTTGTTACAAAACATATTATCTTAGTATTTTTTTACAATTTTTATTTTACCTCTGTAATAACATTGTTTTCGTTTCTGTGCAATACATTTTTCTCAGTATATTGTGTTAGAATGGATTAGCATTGAGAATAGACCAAATCAGGTAATCATGAATTCATTTATGCAAAGTGAATGTAATCAAATAGTGAAATAAACGTATCAAACGTTTAGTGAAAGATACTAACATTTACAACAAAAACCAGCAAACATCAGCAAAAATTTCTAAGAATTTTTAAGATATAAAAAGTTTTAGCGACCGATATGTTCGTAGAACAATGGTGAAAGGACAATACCTGTTAGGTAATAATAACAGTTGTAATTATTTAAGAAGGCAGATGAAGTAGTGTGCCCAAAAGAAAATATTTTGTTGAACGTTTTTTTACTCAATAAAATATTAGTTGATTGAAGAGTCTTTTGTGTATCTAAAATAAAAGTAAAATCCAAAGTGTAAAGTAAAACCCAAGGTGTAACAATATCAATAAAAATTTTAGATTATAATCAACATAAAGTAAATCTACATCAAAGGTCTAAATAATTAGTAATAACAAATTAAAAAGATAATAAAAAGGTATAAAAGATACCTACAGTAGCCAATTATAAGAACAACAATAATAATAACACAAATAAATAAGTTATCTAAATGGTTCGACATGGCAACCGTTTCAATTGAGGCATTCTATATTCGGCGACGTATTCCTATAATTCTTGCTAATCATCTCGTGTTATTTGCCTAAAGGATCCCTTATTCCTATAATTCAATGGGAAGAATTTTCGCAAATACGATTAACAAACTGACAGACGTCAAAATAAGTGGCAAGTAAGTATGTAAAACAAATGAGCTAAGCACACTTGCTTCTGTAAATTGACATATTTGAGCATTTTAGGTACAGAGGTTAATTAAATCGTTATAACTTATTAACCAACATTTTAGATATAGGAACACCTAATACGGATTGAAAGAAAATATTTTGTAGAATCGTAATATCTAATAAAATATATACCTTTCCATTTTAGAAAATCTACTTTTCGTTGAACTTATTTATAAGCAACTAAGTTTTTAAACACCCTGTATAATGTTACAGAAAAAAAAACTTCAAATGCTGTATAACTACATAATATCAGCTGTGCGAATGCAAAATTTCATTCGCCTCATTTACTCCTACGTGAAGTAATATCACTATAAAGTAAGATCGGTATCTGTCACTTTTTTCTTTAATTGCGAATAACTCAGAAGGAATGGTATTTAGGTATAGGGTATGATACATGAAATATGTTAAAATTTATCATAGAAGCTAAATTTGTCATTTATTTTATAGCATGCTATTTAAAAAAAAGTTGATGCCCACTTCCGGTTAACCGGAAGTGATATTTATTCCAAAATATTTTCACATGATAGTTCATATTCAACCATATCCAAATGCAAAATTTTGTTTTAAAATTCCTATCCGTTTGTATAATACTTTTAATAGGCCATTCTCACCAATCATCCTGTATATATCGAGTATTTAAGGCTCTATTATTAGTTGTTAGTAGGAAATTTTAAATAAACTATTTTTCTTACGGTAATAGTGAACGTAGATTTATATGACTTAAATAACGGATTTAATGAAAAAAAATCTATTTTATCATTGAATTGTTTTTTACGAGAATTATAAAATTATACAGGTAATATACTCTCTTCCTTTATATTAATCTTATTCCCCTAAAGCTTTAGTAAATGAATCAATTATTTTACTCTAAAAATACTTTTTATTTTCAAAAATAAAATAAATGTATTTTTTGTTGAACTTGCTATTTAAGTCAGTTATTGTTTACTCTATAATTTAATATTAGTTAATACCACGTCAATGATTTTTGGTTCATAATCGTTTCTAATATAAATTTCCCACCAACATCTTACAGTAGCGTCTTAAGTGCAGAATACTAAAAAAATAGGTTATTTATTATTATATAATAGTTTTTATCAGTAAAACATACATACTTAGCACATGATATATTAAATGATCAGTAATTATCAGAATCGTACACATATTTTGCAACAATACACGAATTGAAACACTTTTGTACAATGGGAATCGTAAATATTAGCTTTGTTCGTAGAAATTTGAGTGCGATATACACATGCGCAAATTTCTACGAATGCATAATTTGTAAAATTAGTTTAAAAAAATCAGATGTCTCGCATGATCATTTTTATACAGACCGATGATTGAAAAACAGTAGGATTTAAAATAGCCGTGTTCAGTCAGCTTTTCGGTAGACTACCCATCATCAGTAACCGGTAATTTGTTACGGTATATAAAACTGAAGTATTTTAAATGCGGTGAGAAAAATGGCAACCGGTAGAATTAAACAATAAGTAACCGAAGGCATTCAGGATGCTATTTCACTCACCAGTACCTTATCAATGTATTAACTGAACACGGTCATTCTATTTATTTAATATACTAAATCGTATTTTACATATACTATTATTACCTGCATTTTTACTAAGACGAAAATGTTTAAAAAATTATCATTAATCATTACTGTAACAAGATAAATAATATGTACTTATTGCTATGGTTTCGGCGGTTTCCCAAAATGTCCACGCAAATCCCGATTTTTCAATCACGAATTTAATGAGCGCTTTTCTCCCAGGTCCTTTCCCTCGTAGTATACGGCTTCCAGGATCGTGTTTATGAAAATAGTTTACCAAAAATATATAATTTTCGTATCTCAAAATTTTAATTATATAAAAAACGAAAAAAAAATGTCTGCTACAATGAATCAAATTTCCATCAACTATGCAAGTACAAAGAAAAACAGATCCCGCTGATGAGATATGTAAAAAAACTTTGTTTGAATCGCGAGCAAAGACTAAGGCTAATATTTGAAATTAGGAAAATGACAATATAAAACTTTAAACCAAAATGAAACGAAACTCAACAAAAACTAATCTCTCAAAAAAAAAAACTAAATTACCTGAACTCCCGAAACAAAATTAAATTACTTCCCAATTCTCTTAATTTCAAATAAATTACAAAACTTGCAAAACTAGATATTTACAAGCAAAGACAATACCTTCTCTCTAATCAAAAGGATTAAATTTACTAAGAATTAATATTACCTTAATTTGTTTAGTGTACACTCACATAAAGAGCAACTAAGATCAGCAAAAGAATTTTAAATCACATTAAAAACTTGCAAAACTAAAATACAATCAAGAAAAACATTAATTAAATTATCAAATATAGCAAACTTATAACGCAAATAAAAATGACTTTACACGATCCATCTCTTTTACTCTCTACCTTAAAAAGAATCTCTCATTTATCCACAAATAATTTAAATCTCCCTCTCCACATATCTGCATACAGAAATATTCTAAGTTTAACATCTATAGATAAAAACCATCATTTAAATAAAATTCAAATTTTTAACATACATATTCGTAATCAGCAAAAATTCTACAACTTGACAAGTCTAAACTAATCATCAAAGAAATTTTAATTACAATAATTACATTTCAAATACCAAAATAAATTATACTATATCGATGCGCGCCATCTCCTGACTGAAACCAGGCATCATGAATTATACAGCGTCGCTCAGAACTCCACCAATATAATCCATAGCATATCTCCAGAATTATCAACGACGACACTGGCATTGCAAATGTACTGTTTCCGGCGTTTATAATTCTTACGCACTTACGGAATATGTTACAAGTTATATCTTTTCCGCACTCAGAGTTTAATCGATTAATGTCCGACTTACTGGTTACTGTTGGATTATTTTGATACGGTTGCAGCGCACTTATGTGGTACCTGCCCTTTATGTGTCTTCCATCCATCGAATAGAGTTCGTAAGTAACGTCGTTAAACCGTCGTGTTATGGTGTATGGGCTGATGTAAGGTAGATCAAGCTTTTGGCATTTGTCCTGATCTCGTCTGCCTATTCGATAACGTCTGACTATAACTGTGTCACCAACCTCAAATCTGGTCCGCTTCTTGATCTTTTCGTTCTGTTGTTGAACATACACTTCGCCTTGGTGTTGCAAGCGTCTTCGTACCCGATCGGTTCTGTCTTCCAGGTGGTCGACCTCTTCTCCCTCGGGATTCCAAGGTCTATCTGGCAACCTTCCAGATATTAGCGTCGATGGGCATTCCAGGATAACGGTGTTTGGTGTGTTATTGATTGTGTCCTCTACGTCCTGGACATTTCGCACCCAATCTCGGTGGTTTTCATGGGGTTTCATCCTTAAGTATTTGATCACCTCCTGGATGTACAGTGATGTGCTTTAGTACTGACTCAAAGTGCCATAAAACTTTATAAATATAACCCTTATGTACGACGATAGATAGCCGACTGCCCTCGAGGGGTGAGTCAGTACTAAAGCACATCACTGTACCTCTCGCATGGATTGGCACATGAATGACGAATGGAAGAAAAAGATAAATTAGTATTTCTATTTTTTAATGCATTGATAAATTTTTCATTAGTGAAATATGTCGCGTTATCTGCTAAAATTCTTTCCGGTTTTCCGAAGTGTTGAGAGAAATGGTCGATGTGTTCGATTGCAGTCTCCGAGTTGTATTTTCTTGTGGGGTACAGCTTGATCAATTTTGTGAAAATATATACGAGAACTAGGATGTTTTGATATACAAATTCGCCAGGTATTAAATTGCCTAAGAAATCTATTGCTACTAAACCTAACTTATTTTCTACCACCACACTTTTGATATCGAATTGATACGTTCGATTCTTACGTTTTCCTAGATGGCATTGAACACAGCTTCTTACTACCCTCTTAGCAATCAATCTATCATTCTTTGCGTAAAAAGCTTCCCTGAATGTCAACCATAACTTTTGACCTCCGATGTGCCCCAACACATGACTACTCCGCACTACTTGCCGAGCATATTGACTATTAATACTACGTTATACTGGTTCCTGATTTGCTTTTTCAATAACCCATCTTGTAATACATAAGCCTTATAACTATTCGCACTTCTTAAACCCTCTCTAATTCTATCAAAACATGCATCCTGCTGGATCTGATAGATCTACACAAAATCAAACATCCCCTCGGCTCTATCTATACTATATGCTTGAAATTACTTTTTATATCATACATTCTAGTCACAGCATCAGCGGTAACATTCAGCACTCCTCTGATGTGTCTTATCTCAAAATCATACTCTGATAATAATAACGACCATCTATTGTTAAAATTAAACAAAAAATATTTGATAAAAATAAATAATCTTTCTCTCTCAGAAGGTTCTTTATTAATATACACAGCTGTTTTTCAAATTCAATATCAAAAATATTGATTCATATAATGTATGTAATTCTAATAATTCTAAGATAATGAAAACATCATCCGTGGCTGTATTAAAAAAAATAGATAAAAACAAGTGTACACTTCATCCAGTCACTTCTTTGTTTATTTATCTTTTTCTAAATGCAACATCTGCAAGTGCTTCGACAAACACACGCACAAAATGTACCTAAACACATAAAAATCGATATTTCTTATGCGTGCGTTATATACCAAATAACCAATATGATACAGTTTTACATACGCTGTTTTTCTCTCTTCTTGTCTTACTAATTTCAATCATTTTGATCTTATACCAGGAGGCAGGGCAGATACTGTAGAGCGCGTGGGTAGTGAAATATAAGCATCTAAAGACTGGGGAGAAAAAAATTATACACGATAACGCGTCAAGTAGCCAATGGAGAGACGATTACATTGGCTATATCTATACAGATTATACAGATCGCTCTCCAAGCGAACGGAATCTCCAAGTGATGTTACGCGTGTATAAATCTTAGCATCATCAGCATAGAGTAAGCATTTGGAGAAGGTAAAGACTTCGCTAATATCGTTTATAAAAATGATAAACAGTAGGGTACCCAATAAGTGACTACCCTGACGCACACACATTGAGATAGAATAAGTAGGGAGACGAAATCACGTGGCTAAAACGACGCAGGTCGGCCATATTGGTACTCCACTTTACGTCAAACACACAGATTATAGTGTGTGTCATGTATGTTTGCATTAATTGATTATTTCAGTTATCTACGGTTATATGATATAGCAAACTGCTAGAAGATATTATGGTTTCTTGTGCTCTACCTAGTTGCAAGAGTAGAAACAGCGTTAACAAGAAGAATTCGTCGAAAATAACATTTTATAGGTCAGTGTTTGACATAAAACAATGTGCAGGGCCGTAATTGGAAAATTTCAATTGGTGCGCCTGTATGTAGGTACATAAATAAACTATTACATATTGAGCGTTTATATTGCCAAATTATGACATTTATGGGCCTTGGGCCTAACAGGCGTGGGATGACGTAATTAATTTTAAATAAAGCCATCTGTTAACTGGAGGCTTAAAATTATACTTATAGTTTTCAGTAGTCCGGACCTGGTGAGGCAGCCATATTGGTGCTCCACTTAGCCCCGTGCAGTGCGCCGTTTTGAACATACAGTAAATATCCTTCATAGCGTCTCCATAGTATACTAGCTCAATGGGCACACCGGACGACACCTCAACCGTGCTAGATTTATAATTATTTACAGTAACGCACTGGGTTCTAAAGCATAAGTAAGATTCGGCTCATCGCAACAGTGAGCCGTGCACGCCAAAATTTCCCAATTTATAGTGATCAAAGTCTTGTGATGTACTTTATCAAAAGCTCTAGTAAAGTCGGTGTACACGGCATCCACCATCCGCCATCGACTTATGCACATATGAGACGAACTCTACTAAAAGCCATGCTGATTAGTGTTAATATAACATTTACATTGAATAAATAGTTTTGAATATTTTCGTTAATTCAATTATTACTGTAATAGAAACAGGAATAATGTAGAATATAACTAACTTTCGGAAGTTAAGTTTCTAAAACCTTTTGTCATTGTTTTCAGTTTGCTCTTTGATAGTTTAAAATTTTTATAAAATCCTTAAGAATTTTTTATCAATGACCAAACCTAACATTACCCGCGACATCTTCGAATTTAAAAAATTTGATTCTGCCGTTGGTTGTCGTCTTATTTTTAAATAATTGACTGAGAACACACCAATTAAACTTTATTGTTGTGCAAACGAAATGATATATTAGCAATAAGAACAAATGATTTTTTCGAAATATCTCGATTAATATTAATTGAGGTCATATGTGGTTTACTAGTTTTCTATTCACAAGTTATTGTTCTTTGAGAATTTGATAAAAAAATACCATATGCTATTAAAAAAAAGAGTTGACCTTGCTATGACGTTTGTGTCTTTCTTTATAGTGACAACAGTAGCGCCATCGAATGAGCCCCTTCATATAGTTAAACTGTTGTCTAATACTTTTCTTCATAACACTAATTGTTTCGAATATATTACAGTGTTACACTATAAATGGACTATCCTGTATGTTGACATTATATTTACCGCTATTCGAAACTGGGGTATTACAAGAGTCACAATAATAAGAAAATCGATCTACCATTCGCTGTAGAGAGCGAAGTGATTAACAGCCCAGCATATTATAAACGGCCATCGCATTCACACATTTAGAACTGATTATTTATTATTTATTGATTGTTTATATTTTAATTCACGCCTCAATTTCATTAAATTAAGCGCTTGACTAATTTTTTTTAAGAATTTTCTGTAGTTCGTGTACAGAATTGTTAGATGTGAATCAAATATGTACTGTTATATTGTTGTTGCAAATAGTGCCTCAGTATCAAACAGTAGTAAATGTAATGCCAAGATAAGCTACTTAGTTAAGCATATGTAACTAATATTTTATGAAATTTCTGATATCTAATATAAATCCAATATTAAAGCAAAAATATAAGCTATATCCTCCTACTACGTATACATATATTGCCACAATAATTAAATATTGGTTTGAAGGTGTCTGCGAGAGCCGACGGACAAACTATCACCAGAAACGCTTCTTTTTTAGCCTACTGAACTTTAACAGTGGAAGATATAAAACATATGTAAGAGCATTGTAGAGCATGAAATTTCCTATAAAAAAGTCCGCGACATCACTATTCTAACTATTATGGTTTAAATTAACTTAATAAATATTTATTAGAAATATGTTACTCTTAACAAAGCTCTACTTAGAATTATAGCGCGGTATGCTTACTGTACAGATACAACCTCGACGAATCCTTAAACACAACCGATAGACATTCCCATAAATAACCCGACAGTTTCTGGACGGTCATTCAGTCCTAACTTTTTATTCCCCTAAGGTTGCAAATATTATTCTAACTTTGTATGTTATCCACCTAGCTATCAAAGCAACGATTTGGAAAACGAACAAAATTTTATTTTTCGACGTAAGAAGCATTAACACTAACACACTTATTCCAACGTTTCTTTAAAAACACTATGACTTCGAAAAAGAAATCTTTTTATTATTCGTTAAAATTCGACACCCTCTTAAGTAATATTCGAGTTTTGGAAAGACAATAGTCACAGGGGGCGAAGTTAAGAGATAAAAGTCAAATTCTCTGTATAAATTGTTCATCTGCACAATTTTTGTTTAGAACTAAGCATCCTAGGAATCCATCTTACCGGCACATAGCTTATTCACAAATCTTAGCTCCATAAAGTTAGCCCCTCACTATAAGCAATTATAATAAATCTTACTTTTATTCGTTTGTAGGTGTTTGATAGCGAATTTCCAACGTTTGATAGTCAATAGTTCATTAGCAAACAATAAAACAAATTCTTCGGAAAAACCTATGTGATGTTAGCCCCTCATGTCGTCATTTTGACATCAAATTCAATTTTATTTTAGCAGAATCGTTTGTAGGTGCCTGATAGCAAATTTCCAAAGCTTGATAGTTGATAGTTTATTAATAAATAATAAAACAAATCTAGTAGGATATTAGGCAGGCAACCAAAATTACATCAGAAAAGCGTCCTATCGGACATATTATGTAAAAGTGTGCGAAAATGACTGAAAACAATATAAAACTGCATATATTGACAGTTGTGGTTATGTTATAGGTATATTTGGTGTGTGCTATTTGATATGTGCTACTGATAATTTAAGTTTTCTTTATTAACTTTTTCAAATCCAATTTGAATCCAGTACTTCCTCTTTTCTTTGTTTTTTTATTATAATAATTTTGTAAAATAAATAACTTTAATATAGGTATGCTTATTATTAATAAATGATCAAATATCAAACTTTGGGAATTTGTTATCAAGCACCTAAACGACGCATAAACGATTTTTCTCAAAGGAATTTAAATTCGATGGCAAATGTGGCCGGGATGAGTTACAATTACATATGTTCCCCATAGGACGCTTTTCTGATGTAATTTTGGTTGCCTGCCTAATATCCTACTAGATTTGTTTTATTATTTATTAATAAACTATCAAGATTTGGAAATTTGCTATCAGGCACCTACAAACGATTCTGCTAAAATAAAATTGAATTTGATGTCAAAATGACGACATGAGGGGCTAACATCACATATGTAGGTTTTTCCGAAGAATTTGTATTATTGTTTGCTAATGAACTATTGACTATCAAACGTTGGAAATTCGCTATCAAACACCTACAAACGAATAAAAGTAAGATTGATTATAATTGCTTATAGTGAGGGGCTAACTTTATGGAGCTACAAATCTTCGTGTAGAATTTTAAAAATCTAATATTCTTATTTCTCTAGCAATAACTGAAACATTTACTCAACGATTAGTCAACTTAAATCTTCAACTTTATTGTCATTTTGTATTCATAGTTAAGTAGACAACATAGAGCACTGTTCTCGTAGATGATGCAAATTTGTTGATTTTTATTCAATTACGTCAACGCCATACACAGCTTGCTTTAATTATGAGATTATTACTGGATAAATAAATCAGTACTTACTTTAAATTAAAAACAAGTCTTTCGAAAAACACCCGATAAGTCCCCTTTACCATTAAATTTTAATCATTTCAAGCATATCTGCCACAGTAAAGTACGTTTTGTATAACCAGTTATAGAATATGAAATTCGCATAAAGCAAATGTGAAAATAATAAATCATGTAGGTTGATCCTAGTCTTCCATTAACCGTATTACAGAGTTAAACGAAGAAACTTAATTCCTTAGACATCAACTAATATACCACTAATATACATGTTATAACCTGTAAGTACTTATCTTTCAATCCCAGATATATATCTGTAACGAACTTTCAAGTCAAAATACGCGCGTTAATAGACCGCCAGAATAGACGTTTTCGAAAATTGTACCGGCAATTATTTACCGGTAATCAGCTGATTTTATGGCGAATTTATTCGCTTAATCGTGGTAAATTAATTTATTCTCCTCCACATTCCATGTTGGTAATGTTGAGACAAAATTGGGAATAAACGTTAAAAACGCTAAATTAATTTACTACGGTTAAAAGAATAATTCTAGCATAAAACCAGCTGCTGACCGGTAAATTTCTACCGGTGCAATTTTCGAAAACGTCTAATGTTGTGTCGAAATAGTGTATGCATATACTATGTTATACTTTTATATTGCGAGTCTTATATACAAAGCCATGTATGCAGTGTTCGCCAACAAAGAGTGACGGAAAAGGGGGTTCCTTATCTTACAACGTTCTGAGGTCTTTATACGCAGACGCGATGCGCTTGTTTGGAGGCAAATTCAATTGAAATAAGATTGTTCATAATCATTATTGTAATAGGTATATTTAACAAATTATCTACATGTGATAATAAAACCAATTCTCTTAAAAATTTTAACAAAAATATACAAAATTAATGCCTAGACTAAACTATATAGTATTGTTGCTCTACTAAAAGTACACAAATGTGCCCAAGTTGTGTATTTCAAGATTTTAATCAAAAGTAACTTCATGACAAGAAAAGCTTTTGTTGAATCTGTACTATTTTGCAATCTTTATTTAACTTGATGTATTTAAATAATTGTTTTGCAGCTCATAACAGTGAACTTATTTTATTGCACTATCTTCTATTGACCTACTAAATAGATTGAAACACTTTCTTTTGCTATAGCAAGTATTTGAATGTTTTGATTTTACAAATAGTTCTAGCAATAAAAATTGAACGAAAAATTGTTGGTGAAGCATATAAATGTGATAAACTTATAACTATCGGACTGGGTAAATAAAATACATATTTTTATCCCGTATCATATTTTATTGGATTTAAATAAAATTAGTCGAATATTTACATCTTTTGAAGACGTTAAACGAGCTTCGTGGAACGACTAACCTACAACATGAACATATGATTGATCCATTTATGTATATATACAAGAGAGAGAATGTTGAAGTCCTGTCCCCAGCACGGCGAAAACGTGAAGAAAACTTTTTGTGGAAAATTTAAAACTCGCGCCTTGATAATAAGCAACATATTAGACAATTACGTAAAATGAAATGCGGTTTTATACCTATATGAATAAATATGTAACTAAAAATACTGATCTAATGAAAATAATGTAACTATAAAAAAGTTATAACATAAATTGAGGTGAGCTATTTGCTATTATGCATTCGGTCTTGCAAATTTAATAATTTTTTTTTCGTCTGAATGTTTATGCAAAATGTGTAAGAGCAGGTTGAGTGTGTTGTATACCACCGGCCCCACCAAGTTGGCCGCTCTATATTGTCATAAAATCTAGTTTAAATGAGAGAAAAATATCATTACATAATACAATGGGTAATGAAAGTTAGTTCTTTCATATTTAACATTGCGTCGCTGAAAACAACCTAAATGGCCAAAGATCACAAATTTAGACGCGACAAAATGCTTCTGTATGTCATTTTTTGTAATTTGGACCAATAAAGTTTGACATAGGTAAGTTATTGGTATTATATTACATAAGATGCTTAAGACGACGTCGCCGTCGTAAAGTTTATTAACATTTGGATATTTCATAACGATAGGAAATGTCGGTTTATTTCAATAATCGTCTACTCGGAAATGAAGTATTTCAAAAAATCGATAACCACATCCATTTAAAGTTTGCTCGGTCTTTAAACTAACGCAACATCACTTTATTCACTTTCTTTGTGTCTACAAAAGAATTCATCTTCGTATATGTATGTATTTTTTATTTGCATTTTTTACATTAAATAATTGGTTGAATATTTTGCCCATTTAAATACAATCCATACAAAAGCATACAAACATCGTATTACGTATACAGCGCAATTCTCTCTGTGTCGTTATAAATATTTTTTAATAGTTATATTACAATGGAGAAGTTCCAGTTCACAGTTAATGAAGTCGGTTGTAAAATATAGATTGCAAACTTAAGTTATCGCAATAAGTATCTAAGTTGTTAGACATATCGGCTGTGTTTTATTAGTTTCATTTAACATAATCGTCGCAAGAGCTACAAATAAAAGTAATATCCATTGTACATGGCGCGCAGTGTACCTACATTTTTTATAATTTTAAACAAAAAAAAAGTATAATACCATAATATTTTGATTAACAATGATACGTGTAAAAATGTTGTTGCTCGTCACATGTCATAACTTCTATGTTGCCTATTAATATAGCAATAATTTGCTAAAAATCCCTTTCTTAGTTAAAAAATGATTACAACTACAACGGAATAGTAATTAATGATTTAAATTATCAATTTATTTTAATACTGATAGTAGATTTAATTTTAGATATTACAAAATATTAAAAATAAATATAAAGACAAAAACATACAAAATATTATAAGCGCCTCTTCAGCTTTTCCGACATTTTATAAAATCAAATAAAAATATATTCATACAAAATGTAATTCACTACCAAATTAAACTGATAAAGAACAGATACAATGTAGGACTTACGTTAGGTTATTCCATATCAGAGTCTTAAAAAATTACGCAATAGTATATCAAAATATTTTCCAATAATGTCAGAAAACAATGATTACATAATATACAAACAATATATATGTACATTCATATAGTATCATTAGTCTTTCATATTATTGAAAATCCTCCTTATATCATTAAAAATCCTATCACAGTACTCAATCAACGTTTCTATTAAAAGAATATCACTTGTAAGATCTGGTATAAGTGCATCTGTTGACTCAGGAGGTCCAATCAATGTAGGTGCAAACACAGTAGCTAAGTTGTGAGGATTCATTTTATTAATTGCTGAACAAGAAGCTACCCTGAAAGAATTAAAATTTTAAATTAGATATACAATTACAAACACTATATACAATAACCTTCGTCGTTACAATAAAATCGAACAAAAATTATTGTTACATGTAAGTAATTCATATTTCAAGGTAATTGAATTTAAATGAAGAAAGACAACAGAAAATTCCGCTAAAATCCTTACAAAATTTTGACATATGATATCTTCAGCGAGAATAGTCAATAGTCTACAGGTAATAACATTTATTTTGTTTAAAAATTTTCACGTCATTATGATGTAGTTATAAATAATGTATTTAATAAAATTATATGTAACAGTCAACCGATGATAAAGATATAAAGAGAAAAAATATTTACATTTGAATTTGAAGCTACGTAAGAAATGGAGAGGATGGCGAAAATTAAAACAATAAACTTTAACAACACCAAAACAAAGTAACGTGTTTCCTCACAACCTTCAACCCGGTAACATCTTTACTGTTTTAAATTTCTCTGTTACACAGCCAATGTATATCAGCGACTATTTGCGTGCGTTCGTAAAGTCTAGACCGAGATCAGGATGGGAGAAAAAAGAAGTAACATGCAAACACCACACATCTGTGTGACTTAAGTTTTAAATAGCTACATATACATATGTATATATGGAAAAATCAAATAGTAACATCTGCATGGATTAAATGCTCTTAAATTTAGCCTTTACAAACGCACTCTTTGAGAAAGATGTTAAATCGTCGCTGATATTTTCATTTGATTAGTTAATTAAAAAGTCACGTTTGCCACCTTCTGTCATAATTATCAACTTTTATTATGGCTACGGACCACATTATGACACAAAATGTCTCAAACTTACATGTAGCTTTGTATGTATTTTTATAATCGTGCATTACGAGCTTTTATACGTTTGTTTAAGTATTTAGATTGAGCTCATAAAATAATCTTGCAAAATACAACACGACCTTGATGAATTAGCAATTATGTTTATGATTTTTTCGTATGTTTTGTAATTCTGCTCGAAATCATTTTGGCAAGACTAAGTTCAGTGGCTGCAGTCTGCCAGAAAGTTCCATTCTACGACTTTTAAAGACACAAAATGCAACCATACCATACCATTCAATTACGAGCACACTAGGAGACAATATTAAACAAATTGAATTTTGTGAATTTATGATAATAAAAATTCAGGTAGACGAAAATTTTTTAAAGAAAATTATTTGGCCTGATAAATCCAAATTTAAACGGGAAAATTTAAACAATAGACAAGATTTACAACATTGAGCAACGGAAATTGCGCATGTTGTTGGAGCTGTAAATCATGAACGTACAATTGATGCCAATGTTTTCGCAATGATGAAAAACGGTCAATTACTTTATAAATTGAATGAAATCTTGACAAGCGATCGTTACTTAGAAATATTAATCGACATCGTTTTTATATTTTTGGATGGGATGCCGCTTATTAAACGCAGCGATTGCTGGTATTAACTATAGACTACTTGCAATTAATTCATATATTTGAGATTTCTCACTACGTGAAATTTGGTGAAAATGCAAATCAAGAGATATGTCACCCGTTTGACCTAAACTTGTCAAAAAATAGCAAACATCCGGATAATTTCTGTAGTTGGAACCAATAGTCTCTAATAACTCAAAAACTAATAAAGATAGGTACACCAGACCTTAATACTGATCGATTTAGGTTTTCTTGGCGAATTAAGCGCTACCCTGAAAACTACTGTGCGGGTTGAAAAAAAGGAATTTTTAAAGTTTGAAGATATCTGAATTGGTTGCTAGTTTCCTCACACCCGGCATAAATTTTGTTGAAAGTTATGACAAGTTCTCAGTATCTATGACGTTTTACTTTCTTTTGAAGACATTTAGAACCTTACGGTTCAATGCACTACAAAGTTGCTATTGCAACAGCAGATTCGGTTGAAAATATTTTAAAACATTAAAGCTAATACAAGCAATGCAAATTTCAAAATTTCAGAGTTGTACTAACAGTAGATTTCCTAAACCTTCTGACTAATGGATTTCTTGAAAGAGCCTGTATACATGCACACATATAATTACAAGACATATATACAACAAGTGCTCTCAGCCGTATTCAAAAAACACTAGTGATCGCCACTAATAAAAAATGACAATTAACTCTCCAAGATTTTAATCAGTACCTATCACATAAGGGCATAGAACATTAAATGTTAATTAACTATTTTGTAGTGTCCTATATATTAGCATAATATTAACAAATACCTTTGTAGATGATTGATCATATATTTTAGTGTTTCATAATGGGACTTCGGTAATGATTTTAATGCATGTATCACCGATGAGATTCTTAAGTCCAAGTTTTTATGCTCTAAAAATAGAGCACGTTGATGATTCAAATCTCGTTTTTTTTTGCATAATACTTACGCATTGCATCAATAAGTAAAGGGTGTACAAGGAATGTAATTAAAGGAATAGGTAACAATCGGAGATACAATTTCAATGCTCCCGTTATTACATTAATATTTGGATATTTCGACATGGAAAGGTCAGCCTTCTCACCATCTAAAACAATACACGAGCATTAATTATTTTAATAATCAGAACAAAATGTACTTTCTACATTTATATGATCCACGTATGCATGTACTTTTAAGTATAAAGTAAGAAGAATTATCGGTACACTATCAGAACTGTTGATATTCTTATGATTTTTTTTTACATTACTCGGTTAGGATATACGATACAAAATTTTGTTGTAGTATTACTACTTCAAATCAAAACAAGGACCTACATAATACATCAGATAAGCAGTAATTTTCATTGAACGTGTCAATAATTTCAAAATAAATGGCAAACAATACCGACCAACATTTCAGTGGTTTCAGCGAGTGGGAGCAGGTTAAAAGTCTTACTACTACAAACTTTTTCAAAACATTTACATGCAATGTATAGTTACGCAAGTAATTCAAATGACTAATCGTACAGCTCAAAAAACTCGACGTTAAAGAAGCGATAATCTAAAGGTACGAATAAAAACACGCAATAAGCATCAAATAAGGCGGCGATAATGTTTAAGGTTAATGTACTTGCCACAACATAACCTCTAGACAGTTAATGAGAGCGTGTTTTTACTATATCGCACTGAAATCTTCATGTACGATAATGTAACAACTCCAATAGTATATTAAGTATGGAGAACGGTAAGGGATGTTTACCGCTCGAAGACAATTGTTTGGAGGAAGAGCGAAGCGACGACTCCAATTAATTCTGAGAACGGTAACCCTTAACGTTCGACATGCTTATAACGTTTTCTGTGCGATTGGAATCGCTAGAATAATAATAATAATTTATATAACTAAATTTGTGAAAATCAGGAAGATTGGAACTGAAACCGTTGGATGGCTGTTCCATGGTTTCTATGGTTTTGCTCCAAACAAGTCAAATTGTGTTTTGTGAGCTGTCGTTCCTATTAGTTCTGTTTACCGTTTTGTTACACATAGCAACCAGTAATAGCAACTTACCGTCGTGGAAACAGACACGGTAAATTAATAAAAACAACCAATCGCGCAAAAAATAATATAGAGAGTGTACATAAATGTTTGTACGTGACGTCATGTGCCTTTTAGGAAATTTAACGTACTAGAATTTGAGACACGTCTATCACTAAATTTGACAGAAATTATTCATTGGCGTAACTGTCAACATGTCATACACAGGGTGAGGCATTAGTGCGTCAAAGCTCAATATATCCATTAATATCAAAGATATCACAAAATGTTATATACAAAAATCATAGCTAGTCTTAAGCTACATATTTTTAAATTATTTTCGTATATACAGAGTGTTTCATATTGCCAGGGTGAACCAAACATTATTATTTCAAATTTAGATTAAGCATATTTTCCTCGTTCCTTCGATATAAGGTTTCATTGAGTTATACTGAGTATTTCAGAAGTTATGGTCAATTATGTCTGAAAATCACTGCGTGTTCAACGTCCTGTGCATTCCGCAGGAAACAACTTGAAATTGTTTTTTTATTGGAATGACTTTTTTGCATTGCTACAGTTTCATAGCGAAGTGATATTTTGCTAATATTGCGAAAAATGTGTACAGGGCGATTCAAAACGCAAATGCATTATTTTCTCATCTTATTTAAATGGAACACCCTGTTAAGAAATACAAATCGATTAGTCGAAGAATGGCTACAACGTTGTTTGATCTTTGTGGTGGACATTTTGAACATTTATTGTGAAATCAGTTATATCCCGAACATTTAATGACCAGTATAAGTTTAACATTTTGTAGTTGTTTTGCCTTTAGTAAGTTTATCTCAATATATAATTTAATGGTCTTTTACTGTCATTTTTTCGTGGCTAATTTGATATCTTAACAATTATTTTGAAGAAGCTCACCTTTCATTAAGAAAATATTAAATATCTCAGAAATTAACGATTTTAGATATAGGGGGGTGTTCCATTTAAATAAGATAAGAAAATAATGCATTTGCATTTTGAATCGCCCTGTACACACTTTTCTCAATATTGGCAAAATATCACTTCGCCATGAAACTGTAGCAATGCAAAAAAGTCATTCCAATAAAAAAACAATTTCAAGTTGTTTCGTGTGGAAGACATAGGACGCAATGATTTTCAGACAAAATTGACCAGAACTTCTGAAATATTCGGTATAACTCAATGCAACCTTATATCGAAATATATAGTGTATCCCATTGAAGAAAATGTATGTTTGGTTCACCCTGGCAATATGAAACACTCCGTATATACGAAGATAAATTTAAAATATGTAGCTTAAGACTATCTATGACTTTTGTATATAACATTTTGTGATATCCTTAATATTAATGGATATATTGAGCTTTGACGCACTAATGCCTCACCCTGTATATATATATATTATGTCAAAAATTACATAACATAATATTATTTCCTTGCATACTTTTAAACAATTCCTTTTGAATCACCTGCTGAACTGTATTAATACTCTCTGTAAGTAACCCATTAGATATAATGTATTATCATAGGTAATATAACAAGTGACCAAGATTTTATCGATAAAATTGATTTGGATAGTTTGTAAGTGCTTGTTGAGATAATCATTTCACGAGCCCGAAGGGCGAGTGAAATTATTTAAGATCAACAACAAGCGTTTGACAGATACCGTATTTATATTTTCGAAAGACTGTTCATTGACGAAGTGTACAATGATGGACTAGATCAGTGTTATCTTCAACAGGATCAAATGCTAATATGTGCAGTTATGCATTTGAAATTTTAAGCAATTGCTGCGACGCGTTGCAAACTTGGCAGACGTGCTATATAGAACATATAGAACGCATTGCGCGCATCGGCGGCGGCGGATTCAACAAAAAGTTTGCGCGGATTCTCCGCTTGCCCTAATACGAAGGCTAACGCAAGGCGCGCGTAACTCCGCTCCTGCTGCTGCGACGCGTTGCAAACTTGGCAGACGTGCTATATAGAACATATAGAACGCATTGCGCGCATCGGCGGCGGCGGATTCAACAAAAAGTTTGCGCGGATTCTCCGCTTGCCCTAATACGAAGGCTAACGCAAGGCGCGCGTAACTCCGCTCCTGCTACTGCGACGCGTTGCAAACTTGGCAGACGTGCTATATAGAACATATAGAACGCATTGCGCGCATCGGCGGCGGCGGATTCAACAAAAAGTTTGCGCGGATTCTCCGCTTGCCCTAATACGAAGGCTAACGCAAGGCGCGCGTAACTCCGCTCCTGCTGCTGCGACGCGTTGCAAACTTGGCAGACGTGCTATATAGAACATATAGAACGCATTGCGCGCATCGGCGGCGGCGGATTCAACAAAAAGTTTGCGCAGATTCACCGCTTGCCCTAATACGAAGGCTAACGCAAGGCGCGCGTAACTCCGCTCCTGCTGCTGCGACGCGTTGCAAACTTGACAGACGTGCTATATAGAACATATAGAACGCATTGCGCGCATCGGCGGCGGCGGATTCAACAAAAAGTTTGCGCGGATTCTCCGCTTGCCCTAATACGAATTCTAACGCAAGGCGCGCGTAACTCCGCTCCTGCTGCTGCGACGCGTTGCAAACTTGGCAGACGTGCTATATAGAACATATAGAACCCATTGCGCGCATCGGCGGCGGCGGATTCAACAAAAAGTTTGCGCAGATTCTCCGCTTGCCCTAATACGAAGGCTAACGCAAGGCGCGCGTAACTCCGCTCCTGCTGCTGCGACGCGTTGCAAACTTGGCAGACGTGCTATATAGAACATATAGAACGCATTGCGCGCATCGGCGGCGGCGGATTCAACAAAAAGTTTGCGCGGATTCTCCGCTTGCCCTAATACGAAGGCTAACGCAAGGCGCGCGTAACTCCGCTCCTGCTGCTGCGACGCGTTGCAAACTTGACAGACGTGCTATATAGAACATATAGAACGCATTGCGCGCATCGGCGGCGGCGGATTCAACAAAAAGTTTGCGCGGATTCTCCGCTTGCCCTAATACGAAGGCTAACGCAAGGCGCGCGTAACTCCGCTCCTGCTGCTGCGACGCGTTGCAAACTTGGCAGACGTGCTATATAGAACATATAGAACGCATTGCGCGCATCGGCGGCGGCGGATTCAACAAAAAGTTTGCGCGGATTCTCCGCTTGCCCTAATACGAAGGCTAACGCAAGGCGCGCGTAACTCCGCTCCTGCTGCTGCGACGCGTTGCAAACTTGACAGACGTGCTATATAGAACATATAGAACGCATTGCGCGCATCGGCGGCGGCGGATTCAACAAAAAGTCTGCGCGGATTCTCCGCTTGCCCTAATACGAAGGCTAACGCAAGGCGCGCGTAACTCCGCTCCTGCTGCTGCGACGCGTTGCAAACTTGGCAGACGTGCTATATAGAACATATAGAACGCATTGCGCGCATCGGCGGCGGCGGATTCAACAAAAAGTTTGCGCGGATTCTCCGCTTGCCCTAATACGAAGGCTAACGCAAGGCGCGCGTAACTCCGCTCCTGCTGCTGCGACGCGTTGCAAACTTGGCAGACGTGCTATATAGAACATATAGAACGCATTGCGCGCATCGGCGGCGGCGGATTCAACAAAAAGTTTGCGCGGATTCTCCGCTTGCCCTAATACGAAGGCTAACGCAAGGCGCGCGTAACTCCGCTCCTGCTACTGCGACGCGTTGCAAACTTGGCAGACGTGCTATATAGAACATATAGAACGCATTGCGCGCATCGGCGGCGGCGGATTCAACAAAAAGTTTGCGCGGATTCTCCGCTTGCCCTAATACGAAGGCTAACGCAAGGCGCGCGTAACTCCGCTCCTGCTGCTGCGACGCGTTGCAAACTTGACAGACGTGCTATATAGAACATATAGAACGCATTGCGCGCATCGGCGGCGGCGGATTCAACAAAAAGTTTGCGCGGATTCTCCGCTTGCCCTAATACGAAGGCTAACGCAAGGCGCGCGTAACTCCGCTCCTGCTGCTGCGACGCGTTGCAAACTTGACAGACGTGCTATATAGAACATATAGAACGCATTGCGCGCATCGGCGGCGGCGGATTCAACAAAAAGTCTGCGCGGATTCTCCGCTTGCCCTAATACGAAGGCTAACGCAAGGCGCGCGTAACTCCGCTCCTGCTGCTGCGACGCGTTGCAAACTTGGCAGACGTGCTATATAGAACATATAGAACGCATTGCGCGCATCGGCGGCGGCGGATTCAACAAAAAGTTTGCGCGGATTCTCCGCTTGCCCTAATACGAAGGCTAACGCAAGGCGCGCGTAACTCCGCTCCTGCTGCTGCGACGCGTTGCAAACTTGGCAGACGTGCTATTATAGAACATATAGAACGCATTGCGCGCATCGGCGGCGGCGGATTCAACAAAAAGTTTGCGCGGATTCTCCGCTTGCCCTAATACGAAGGCTAACGCAAGGCGCGCGTAACTCCGCTCCTGCTACTGCGACGCGTTGCAAACTTGGCAGACGTGCTATATAGAACATATAGAACGCATTGCGCGCATCGGCGGCGGCGGATTCAACAAAAAGTTTGCGCGGATTCTCCGCTTGCCCTAATACGAAGGCTAACGCAAGGCGCGCGTAACTCCGCTCCTGCTGCTGCGACGCGTTGCAAACTTGGCAGACGTGCTATATAGAACATATAGAACGCATTGCGCGCATCGGCGGCGGCGGATTCAACAAAAAGTTTGCGCAGATTCTCCGCTTGCCCTAATACGAAGGCTAACGCAAGGCGCGCGTAACTCCGCTCCTGCTGCTGCGACGCGTTGCAAACTTGACAGACGTGCTATATAGAACATATAGAACGCATTGCGCGCATCGGCGGCGGCGGATTCAACAAAAAGTTTGCGCGGATTCTCCGCTTGCCCTAATACGAATTCTAACGCAAGGCGCGCGTAACTCCGCTCCTGCTGCTGCGACGCGTTGCAAACTTGGCAGACGTGCTATATAGAACATATAGAACCCATTGCGCGCATCGGCGGCGGCGGATTCAACAAAAAGTTTGCGCAGATTCTCCGCTTGCCCTAATACGAAGGCTAACGCAAGGCGCGCGTAACTCCGCTCCTGCTGCTGCGACGCGTTGCAAACTTGGCAGACGTGCTATATAGAACATATAGAACGCATTGCGCGCATCGGCGGCGGCGGATTCAACAAAAAGTTTGCGCGGATTCTCCGCTTGCCCTAATACGAAGGCTAACGCAAGGCGCGCGTAACTCCGCTCCTGCTGCTGCGACGCGTTGCAAACTTGACAGACGTGCTATATAGAACATATAGAACGCATTGCGCGCATCGGCGGCGGCGGATTCAACAAAAAGTTTGCGCGGATTCTCCGCTTGCCCTAATACGAAGGCTAACGCAAGGCGCGCGTAACTCCGCTCCTGCTGCTGCGACGCGTTGCAAACTTGGCAGACGTGCTATATAGAACATATAGAACGCATTGCGCGCATCGGCGGCGGCGGATTCAACAAAAAGTTTGCGCGGATTCTCCGCTTGCCCTAATACGAAGGCTAACGCAAGGCGCGCGTAACTCCGCTCCTGCTGCTGCGACGCGTTGCAAACTTGACAGACGTGCTATATAGAACATATAGAACGCATTGCGCGCATCGGCGGCGGCGGATTCAACAAAAAGTCTGCGCGGATTCTCCGCTTGCCCTAATACGAAGGCTAACGCAAGGCGCGCGTAACTCCGCTCCTGCTGCTGCGACGCGTTGCAAACTTGGCAGACGTGCTATATAGAACATATAGAACGCATTGCGCGCATCGGCGGCGGCGGATTCAACAAAAAGTTTGCGCGGATTCTCCGCTTGCCCTAATACGAAGGCTAACGCAAGGCGCGCGTAACTCCGCTCCTGCTGCTGCGACGCGTTGCAAACTTGGCAGACGTGCTATATAGAACATATAGAACGCATTGCGCGCATCGGCGGCGGCGGATTCAACAAAAAGTTTGCGCGGATTCTCCGCTTGCCCTAATACGAAGGCTAACGCAAGGCGCGCGTAACTCCGCTCCTGCTACTGCGACGCGTTGCAAACTTGGCAGACGTGCTATATAGAACATATAGAACGCATTGCGCGCATCGGCGGCGGCGGATTCAACAAAAAGTTTGCGCGGATTCTCCGCTTGCCCTAATACGAAGGCTAACGCAAGGCGCGCGTAACTCCGCTCCTGCTGCTGCGACGCGTTGCAAACTTGACAGACGTGCTATATAGAACATATAGAACGCATTGCGCGCATCGGCGGCGGCGGATTCAACAAAAAGTTTGCGCGGATTCTCCGCTTGCCCTAATACGAAGGCTAACGCAAGGCGCGCGTAACTCCGCTCCTGCTGCTGCGACGCGTTGCAAACTTGACAGACGTGCTATATAGAACATATAGAACGCATTGCGCGCATCGGCGGCGGCGGATTCAACAAAAAGTCTGCGCGGATTCTCCGCTTGCCCTAATACGAAGGCTAACGCAAGGCGCGCGTAACTCCGCTCCTGCTGCTGCGACGCGTTGCAAACTTGGCAGACGTGCTATATAGAACATATAGAACGCATTGCGCGCATCGGCGGCGGCGGATTCAACAAAAAGTTTGCGCGGATTCTCCGCTTGCCCTAATACGAAGGCTAACGCAAGGCGCGCGTAACTCCGCTCCTGCTGCTGCGACGCGTTGCAAACTTGACAGACGTGCTATATAGAACATATAGAACGCATTGCGCGCATCGGCGGCGGCGGATTCAACAAAAAGTCTGCGCGGATTCTCCGCTTGCCCTAATACGAAGGCTAACGCAAGGCGCGCGTAACTCCGCTCCTGCTGCTGCGACGCGTTGCAAACTTGGCAGACGTGCTATATAGAACATATAGAACGCATTGCGCGCATCGGCGGCGGCGGATTCAACAAAAAGTTTGCGCGGATTCTCCGCTTGCCCTAATACGAAGGCTAACGCAAGGCGCGCGTAACTCCGCTCCTGCTACTGCGACGCGTTGCAAACTTGGCAGACGTGCTATATAGAACATATAGAACGCATTGCGCGCATCGGCGGCGGCGGATTCAACAAAAAGTTTGCGCGGATTCTCCGCTTGCCCTAATACGAAGGCTAACGCAAGGCGCGCGTAACTCCGCTCCTGCTGCTGCGACGCGTTGCAAACTTGACAGACGTGCTATATAGAACATATAGAACGCATTGCGCGCATCGGCGGCGGCGGATTCAACAAAAAGTCTGCGCGGATTCTCCGCTTGCCCTAATACGAAGGCTAACGCAAGGCGCGCGTAACTCCGCTCCTGCTGCTGCGACGCGTTGCAAACTTGGCAGACGTGCTATATAGAACATATAGAACGCATTGCGCGCATCGGCGGCGGCGGATTCAACAAAAAGTTTGCGCGGATTCTCCGCTTGCCCTAATACGAAGGCTAACGCAAGGCGCGCGTAACTCCGCTCCTGCTGCTGCGACGCGTTGCAAACTTGGCAGACGTGCTATATAGAACATATAGAACGCATTGCGCGCATCGGCGGCGGCGGATTCAACAAAAAGTTTGCGCGGATTCTCCGCTTGCCCTAATACGAAGGCTAACGCAAGGCGCGCGTAACTCCGCTCCTGCTACTGCGACGCGTTGCAAACTTGGCAGACGTGCTATATAGAACATATAGAACGCATTGCGCGCATCGGCGGCGGCGGATTCAACAAAAAGGTATGGTAATCACCTGATATGTTCTATGTTGCGGCCCTTCTGCTTCTCACATTTGACACCTTTCAATTATGTATACAATATGAAGTGAAAAGTAATTTTATAATTAGAAAATCATAATAAACACTTTATTTATATTAATAATGTTTCATTTGCCTTACATACAACAGTAAAATTTGGCGGAAACGTTTATTGCTTAAGGAATATTCACATCAAATGTCAATCAATTTTCTGATTAATTGACATTAATCAAAAGTACGCCTATGAAATTTTCAAGTTGCCAATATTTCAAACTGAAAATGTTGCATGACATCACGTACAATTATTTAGTACGTACACTGTCTATACTTATTACATACCTTTGTCTAAAGCCATTTTTATTGCATCAATTTCTTCAGCAAAACCGCTTAATCTATAAATTCCTTCCGTATGTAAACCTCTCGCTTCTACTTCCTCTACACATTTCGTTACGACAAATGGTAATTCAGCGTTATGCACAGCTAACAATGTGGTTAATTCAATGCCAAATACACCTCTTAAATATTTCAAATCAGGTACACAATCATTAGGAATTTTTTCTGAACACCTAGCTGTAACAATAATAATATTAAAGGAACATGCCATCAATTGATATACACGTTCCAACTTACTATGAGCTATCATGCCACAGTCTTCACATTTAACGCCTTGAGCAGTAAATCCCCATAAAAAATTTCCACATAATTCACACCAGTTAAGACCTTTAAAGGTTGTTACTTTAAATACATGAGATTTTTCAAATTTACCGAGAACTGGAGGGTTTAGTATTTGGTGATGTAATGGTATATCATCTGTACGAGATGATGAAGATGCTTTTTGTCTGGAAAGTAAGAAATTGTTATTTACTAATACAAAGTAAATAGAGCGATAAAACAAAATAATATATAAAGATGCTACAGCTAATTTAATTCTTGAGAAATATATATGAACATATATGCTTTAGTTCTACGAAAATGCAATTAAACAAATAATACGATTAATTTGTTCCGTACTGCAAAAAGCATATACATACATGTGTATATTAGATGTATACATTAAAATTATATTATCGGAATCCCAGTTCTGTTTAATCGTAATAATGTTAACACGTGCGCTATATAGTAGGTATATAAATAAAATCTAACTAATTTATGTTTTAAACGATAAAACAACAAAAACAGTTACTTGTAACATGCTGCATCCGTGTGATGTATTTAGTATATTCATTTTAAAAATTTGTTGTGTAAATTTCAGTACCTCCTATTTTTATTCGTTAGGAATTTGTGTGAAATTTGTAGCCTATTAAACTAATAATATCAAATATGAATTTCTTGAAAGAAGGAATAATGAATATAGCATGTTTCTTTGTCGAGGGCGAGCAATTCAATTTAATCAACAAACAGGATATGCCAAGAAATATACGTAGCTACACCTACCCTATCTTTCCACTTATAGGCAATGAAACAAGAAATTCGATTTTATTATATCAATGTATTTCATTTACCTACCACGTTGACTCTGTGAGCTAATGAGAGATACTACTGGATACTACCCAAGTACTGAGATACGGTACACACATTTGGTTCTAGTAGATTATTCATTGTTTTGTTTATTTTTGTAAATTTAAAACAAATGACAAAAGAAAATCAAAGTTAAATCGTAAAATCAAAATTCTACAGCTTTTGTTTATAACTAGTGTTTACATAATAGGTTGCAATAATTATTGCTGCTTATATAGTTTGCACTAACAATTAAAACAAATAAAGAAAAAAGAAATTCAATGATAAACGCTTTCAAGAAAATTATTTATGTAATCATATGTATATTATGCTGATATGCTCTACCTTTAGAAAGCCATACAATTTTTCAAATATTACGGTTCTTACTTTTGCAGGGAATTGAGTTCGTTGTTTGTTTCGTATAGAATTAAAACACTTTTAGAATGACATGTATTTATTTAATGACGTATGATAAATGATTTGATTTATAATTGATTTAACAAAAAAAAAATATAATTAAAAAAATAAACTTATTCTACCGACCTCTATCGTAAAATTAAAGTAACAGCGGTCGTTAGTATTATAGAGTTCTACATATTTTTCCTACCATTAAAATACGATTCTAGGTTATGTTCTTTTTTTATACACAGATCACACTAAGCTTTAACGGGTGCTATTTAGTATGAATCTGATCTGACCTGGTGGATCCAGAGTGACCTTGGTCTCGATTCGGGACGGGTCTCTTAGGTTGTAGATCTTTGTGATATTTGGAACTTGAGTAAACTGGAAAACGGATTCAAATAGGATAATTAATGATTATTGAAAGTTATAGGTTAAAGATACAAATGTTTTCCCTGAATTTTTTTTTAATTCGACTGTCGTTTTGCAAATTTTTTTAGCGAATCCTGAAAGTATTTTTGGCGTCATTGGCTCTTATTGGATGAGGTAAAATATCTTAAACAAAAGGAAATCGTTTGCGAAATGAAATTTTGGATAACTTAATTTAATTTATTTTAGAATTTTGGAAATAACTACGGAATCGGACTTAGAGTGCCTCAAATAGGGTAATTACAAAATTCTGTAAATTAATTCTGTTGTTTGACACTTGGGAATGGTGCCGATGTGAAACTGTAGAATTGGACAATTTTTGTAAGGAACTATTGAAATAGTGATGTTTCCTGAAGCTTGTGTTAAATATGATGTTCCTTATTCTTTGCTGATTACGAAATTACCTTACCTACATGGTTTTTTTTTATAGTGTGATTGGAAGCATTATTCTTTCATGGCAAAATGTCATCTCTATTCTTAATGATTTTTTTTTTTATAAATTTTATTATTGTTTTACCTAGATTCAATTAGTATATATATATATATATATATTATTAATCGTTATTTAAATTTTGATATTAATATACAGGGTGCTGTTCTTGTGGAATATACCTGGTGTCTCCAAAATGGTGTGTTTTTGTTACTGGGGTTTTATAATTTAATTTTGATGTTCACAAGGTAGCTTTCGACGTCAGACATCCGCACGGTGGATTGAATTGTTACCCTAACACTCCAATCATAAAATATCTGCTGATCTAATTGCTGCCTTGCTCTCTAAGCCAACCATTACAATATATGCGTATACCTATATATCAGCGCTACAGGCCTTATAGGCCCTTGGCTTCTATCTTCTTCACTATTTCCTTCCATCTTTTTCGATCGCTTGCTATATCTCTCCAATTCCCTATACCTATTTCTTCAATGTCGTTTTTTGCTTGTTGAAACTATTTCTTCTTTGGTCGTCCTATTTTCCTCTTACCACCATCACCGCCATTCAGAACTATTTTCGGTATCCTTTGTTCCGGCATTCGAATGATGTGCCCTAACCATCTAATTCTTTGCGCTCGTATTTTCCTTGTTATCGTAGGTTTTTTATATATATCCACTATTTCTTTGTTTGTGCGTCTTCTCCATAAGCCCTCCTCATCTTTTACCCCTCCAAAGATTTTTCTTAAGACCTTTTGCTCCCATATTTACAGCTTTTGTTCCACTTGTTTCGACATTACCCATGTTTCACTTGCGTACATCACCACTGGCCGTACGATCGATTCATAAACTCGAATCTTAGTTGCTTTACTTAAAAGTTTTGATTTTAGTATCTTTCTTAGCTGTCCGACCGCTCTATTTCCTTTCAGGATTCTTTTAACTATTTCGTACTCTTCTTGGCACTTCCTGGTTACTGTAACCCCTAGATATTCAAACCGGTCAACTCTTTCGAAGCTATATTCCTTTTCACCTGTTCTAAATACAATGTAAGAGTTCATTTCTGTCACATCCGAGCGCATTTCCATATATTGTTTTACTTTGATTTATCAGACCATACCTTTTGGCTTTCTCAACAAATCGTCCGAAAACGTTCTCTAATTGTTTCTTTGACCTCGTTACTAGGACTATATCGTCTGCATAAACTATGCATTGCTCTTTATGATGGAATACTGAACCTGTTGTTTATATTCCACTATCCCTGATTACTTCCAGAACTAGACTAAACAGATTAGTTGATAGAGGATCACCTTGTCTTAGTCCTCTTTTAACCGAAAATTTTTCCGATAAGCTTCCTTCTATTACAACTTTATTGCTTGAGTTAAGTATCGTCATTTCACTCAGTTTTATCAGCTTACGGGGAATGTCTAATTTAGCCAGTGCTTCGTGAGTCCTTTTCTAGATACAGAATCATACGCTTATTTAAAATCAATGAAAAGCATGTGTAATCCCAGATTGTATTCATAACTGTTGTGCTGTATAGCTCGCGGAGTAAATACGTAATAAAAAGGTAAGGTTTCAAAATTTATTAGTAATCACTACAACAATATTGTAGTGATTACTAATACCTTTTTATTACGTCTTTAATATGGAGTTTCAACAAGTATCCCACGCATCAGTTAATTTCTCGGAGTAAATATTTATTATTTGATCTATTGCAGATCTCCCCGCCCTGGTAATCCGCTATCACTTTGTTCTCATATTTTTCCAGCCTATTACGTATTTTTTTAGCTAGCACCTTATAGACTACATCCAATAACGTAATTCCTCGCTACTTTTCGCCTTTTTTTTTTAAATAAGACGTATTATAGCATTGCTTCGTGAAGTTGGCATCCTCTCCTCACTCCACACTCTTATCACTAAGTTGTATAGCTTTTTTGTAACTTTTCCCCACCGTGCTTAATAATTTCTGCCGGTATCCCGTTCTCCCCTGCACTCTTTTTAGTTGTTCCATTATGATTTTTATTTCTTGGTCTGTTGGCTCTTCTACTACCTGCTGCTCTCTAAGTTCGGGTTGTTTTATTAGTTGTTCTGCACAATCTTCCTTGCTAATAAGTTTTCAAAATAAGGGGCCCACCTCCCCAACTTTCCTTTTGTATCCCCCAAAAGCAATCCTTCTTCGTTTCTGCAATAGATCGTATAATGCGCGTCTTGCCTACTTAACGTCTTGATAAAAGTTTTTTATTTCTTTGTTTGTGTACTGCTCCTCTATATACAGCTCATTTTTTAAGTGTTTTCTCTTCTTTTGCCAACATATTTGTTTCGCTGCTTTCCTACTTTCGTCATATCTGGCTTTAGTTTCTTGTGTTCTAGTTTTATCCATGTCCAATTTGCTTTTATTTCTCCATAGCAGTGCATTACTAGAGTCTTTGTCAAACCAGTCTTCTTTCCTTTTCCATTCCTGGTTTCCCAAGCTATGGTTTCTTACTTCTGTCACTACTCCTTATATTTTTCCCAATCCTCGTCTATGGATGTGCCTGTTAAGGTTTCCTCTGCCAATTTCAATCTTATTTCATTACTTAATTTTTCTTTAACTGACTCCTTTTGAAGCTTTGCGATATTATATTTATGCCTATTTCTATTAATTTTGTTTTGTATCGGTAATTCTTGTCTAAGTTTCGCTATTACTAAAGCATGATCACTATTGGCGTCTGCCCATCTATAACTCCTGAAATCTCTAATGGCTCTAAAATGCTTACTTTCCACGAGCACATGATCGATTTGGTTCTTATTTCTTCCGTCAGGGGATATCCACGTGATCATGTATATCCTCTTATGGTCAAAAAACGTACTCATAATTTTCATCTGGTTTTCTGCGCGAACTCGATTAACTTTTTCCCATTTTCGTTATTCTCTTGGTGTAAACTGTTTTCCCCTATAACAATTCAGTAGATATCCTCTTTCCCAACTTTGGCGTCATATTTAGGGATATTTAGCTGTTCATGCTTTACGAGTTCACTGGAGGACATAAATAACGGACAATAAGGCATTTAAACTGCTCTTGGTGAAAGTTTTATCATAAATCAGAAATTCATACATAAGCGAGAATTTCTATTTCGGTTGTTTTTGGTTAATTAGTGTATGTAGAATCCACTATCCATAAATAGTGTAGGATATAAATAGATTTTGTCAACAACTTCATAATTTTGTTTTGCAGTGCTTCTTGATCAAAATTGGTTACACGCGTAGATGTCATGGAAGCATTTTCATCATCCGATATAAAAGAGGTTTCGACGATTTCGCCTTCACTTTTCGAAAACAAAATCGAATTGCAAATCAATTTATTCCAGAACACGACTACTTTTTCTGGAGAAGAATTGTTGTGGCATATATTGATTTTTACTTAATTTGTGTTTTATTAAATTTGCGTTTTGTTAAAGAATAAACGCAAAATATCCCAATTGTTTCATATAGTTTCTGTTCTTTTGGAGTTATTAGTACTTGCCTGCTGAAGTCCGAAAAATACGCCTTTTTAATATATTTAAAATCGTAGTAGTAGTAACTATAGCCATGTGAACTAAATGAAATGAGCGTTAATTTTGGACGGCCGTATATATAGACACATAAATTTGGAGGCGCAGATTTGATGCGCTGTATTTCGGCTAATAAGCTGTCAAATAAGAAAGTCTTCGCTTGCAATGATTCCCGAAATAATGAGTTTTTAACATAAGATTGCAGTTGGTCGTATTTTTGAAAAAAAAAACAAAACAAAATAAATAACTCAAAAACCGCTGATTTTAGGTATAAGGTACCCTAGTAAGTTTTGATGCAGAACTACACGCGCGATCTAGAAAACTCATCAAAAATAGATAATGCTATTTAAATTAAGACAGTGGTGAACTTCCGGTAAACTGGAAGTTATACAAAGGTTTAAATAATTTCGCCAATGAGACCAGATGACACTACCCCTAACTACAAGTTTTCCGAATTATAGAATTTGAGGACCATTGAAAAGTTCGAACGAACCAGTTCCGTGAATAACCCTGTATTTTTATTAATTCTATTGTATACAGTGGACCATTAAGCGAGGTAAGAGGCTCCGAAAGTATTTGTCCTAGGTTCTGCGGAAAAAATATTGATAATAAAAGTGGTCGTCAAGACAAATTGCTGAAGTTCCAAATTTTAGCACTAGGGAGTGTAACTGCTGCCCAAATTTCTTTTATTTCAAGAAATCGCCAGAATAAGCTATAACTTTGATCAGTTATAAAACCCGTTTAATATAAAATGATTCTCTTTAGTGAAATTTGTTCGTATCTGTCATAATGAGGAAGATGGAAAACCATCTATTTGTCAATTTGACCCACACTGTACATTACAAGATATTGCGCAAAACAACTGACACAGAGCAACTGTATACAGAAGACGTCAAAATATGGCGCTTTAACACAACTTTTCTCTATACGAAACCTTCAAAATGAGGTCTCAAATTTTGAAATAAATCAGTGTCTCCGCAACGCTTTAACTTAAGGGGTCTATACGATACGATCGGTTGTGTACAATCCGTTGTACAACCGTAGTTGTTTCGATGCTTTAAAGCGGTGTACAGACTAAACAATCGGATGTACAATGTGTTCTAACATCGTAGTTCGTTTGACGGTCTACGTGTGGAGGAAAAAACAGCGACTGACTTGTCTTTACGTTTTTATTTTCGACTTGTAGTACGACAAGTCGTACAACCGATCGTATCGTTTGTAGACTCCTTTAACAAAACAAAATCTGGTGCACTGTTCAAGTGTGTGTTAATTTATGGTAAGTAAAAGTCAACTGAAGCATTCTGAGAGTTTAATTAGGAGTGACTCACATTTAACATTTTATAGAATTGTCTAATCTATTAGCAGACTTGAAAAATAATAATTATATTTAATGAGAACTTTAATCGTAACACTGTTTTACTCTTGTCATTTTTCAAGAAACTTTGTCGTTTTCAAGGAAAACTCGAAAACAACATAATTTTGTGAAAAGTAACAAAGGTAAAAGAAAATGTTACCAATAGATTCCCCGTAAAATGAAGTTATTATTTTTCAAGTCTACCAACAGACAAAAAAATTCCATAACATTTTAAGGTTAGTCAGCTCTAACCAACTCTTAAGTTGTTCAATTTACTTTCCGTAAATTAATACTCTTAATGCACTCCACCAGTGTACCAAATTTGCTTCTGCTAAGTTAAAGCATTACAGATACATATGTTGATCTTTTTTTTTAAATTTGAGACTCCACTGTGAAGACACTCTTGAAGAATGTAACTTGGTATAGAGATAAATTGCGTTTTATCGCTATATTTTGGCGTCCCTTATATGTGCTTGCTGCTTGTCGGTTCGTATGCACGACACCTGCAATGTTCTATAGAAAATATTATAAAGCATTAAATTTAAATTGAATTGAAAATAACTTTTTAGATTTTCGAGATAAAGTTATGGAAAAACCTGTTACACATAATTCTGATTAATAAAGTTCTACCTGAAATTTTTGTACTAACGCATATATTACCTCAAACAAATTATTGCGAGTATTTATGAGTAATTTTTCCTCGAAGATTTTATTAAATTTTCACTTCCAGTAATACAAATACGTATAATAGAAATATTTCGCGATATCTGAGAGTTAATATACCTACATATATGTATGTAAATGTATATTACCTTTAATCTATTCCGTTTAAAAATGACTAATAAAACAATTACTGAGATAAAAATTACAGCGATACCTCAGAATTTATAATTTGTAAGGTAAATAATAATGTACAGTTTATTAAGGTAACTATTACTTATATGAAATATTTAAAATGTGCATGCTAAGTACAATACAATGTTAATCGGTTATTAAATTTGTATAATGAGCTCGAATAGTCACACCATATTAATTTAATTACAACTTAAGAAAAATGATAAACAAATTGCAAGAAACAATTGAGAATTTGAAACATGCATAAACGCGATTTTTTCGATTTTTATAAAAACAAGCATACACCTAATATAAAGTTGACACAAATAACAATGAACTTAAAATTTCCAATTCATTCAAGTATGTATTATTTAATGTTCAGTAATCGGATTCTTTCCTAACATGTCGATTATAAATACAGTGAAATACGTTTAACACGAAACTGACGAGACCGAAATATTTTTTCGTGTTAAAAGATTTTCGTGTTAAAGGATATTCCAAAAAGTGTATATGTACATATACTCAACCAAATTTCGTTTAGTACATTTTATTTACATAGATATGTGTGGATGCCTAAAACAAAAATATTAACAAGAAGTTACTGAAATTTAATACATAATTTGCAATTAAAAAAAAAACAAATAAAACGTTTATAACTTTTTTGAAAAATAATCTGATATATTTTTTTTATTATTGTTTTTAGATAAACAACATTCTCATTCGCTTTGATTTCAAACCCCTTTTACCCCTTAATACATAGTACTTTTTCGGGACCGCTTTATTGTTTCGTGTTAACCGATATTTCTTCTTAAGGGGACGTTTCAGCGCCTAAATTTTCATCATATCGTTCAAACTGTATTTTATGTCGCAACTGAAACATAGATGGCTCGGAGAGTACTATATTTCTATACACATCACAAATTTCCGTTTCAATTTAATGACCTTGATTTAATTCCGTACTATAAGTTTATTTGCTTTGTATTTGGATTTACCTGAATAATCATACTCTCGGTTTATCTTTGTCAGTTGTATTGGATTAGGAAAGGGTAGAGCGAGCAATGAATACATTGGGGTAAAAATTACATATTCGTTTTCTCGAAAGTTTTCTTACTCCACAACTACATCTGATGTAGTTGAGTAGTTGTGCATCAGTATCAATGTGGTATCAATCAGTATTGTACCTAATTGTATTTCTACTGTTCGCTAGTTGGTTTTTCTAGTCCTGCAAGAATTCGCAAGAGATTTATTTGTTAGCATTTTTATCATTTTTTACTATTATTGTTATTAGTGTAAATAAAAATACCGTATATACAGTAGTAATTCCAGGTTTGTGTATATAGCGGTGTTATATACTTATATAAATATTTTATGCTGCGATATAGCTTATCAATTTACTAAAGGTTTTGCTAGCATAAGAATTAGCTACATGCATAGAGTAGTGTAGAGTAATTTTTTCAGGATTTGCAGAATGGATAGAAGAGCAAGAAATACATCATTTCGCCAATGTATTCTTTATAAAAACCCTAGACTTTTGAAAATGCAGGAACGACGGGCAAAAAGTAAAATATGATATTCAGTCCTATATATAAATTTTTTGAAGTTTCGGTCTAATATATTTAACTTTTTCTAGATCTTATAGCTAATAATGGATTAATTCAAATTAAAAAAGTACCTACCTGTACCAGTTTACATATCAATAAAACGTTTGTAGAACAAACAATTCAATTTATTATTATATCAATAATGAAATAGTTCCTAAATTAAAAACATTTTATCAGACTTTTATATTTCCAGAAATAATTAATAAAAAAGCAAGTTGTGTTATTTGTTACCCATAACTAGCCTTTTATGTAAAAATTAAGGTATTTTTATTTAACTTCTTAGGTTTTTAAGTATCCTTATTAACTTATTACTTTCTGTAGTAATCTGTTGCATACTGGTGAAACATATTAAAAATATAATTTAATAACAAAAATACTTTTTTGTTTCCTCTAATTTGTTAAACTGTTTAAATTGCAAGTATAGTATAAAACGATAATTTGGTAAAAATAATTTCAATTTGACATAAAACAAAAAAAATACGTAAATAGATCTTAGATTAATAGTAAACCTCAATATTTAGAAATTTAAAATATTTTAAAAATAATTAATAATTTCTCATAAGGTTTTAAATTTTGTTATGGCAATTGAAAATTTTATTAGCTTTGTTCGATTTGGTCTCCTGCTTTATATAGTAAAAGGCATTATCATGCGCCATAAAAATACCCTATTCCATTTGCATTGTCGTAAGAGCGAGTTTCGAATCTCACTGCATGCGTCGTGTTGTAAACATCTAAAAGGAACAAACCTATTGACATTTAATGAGCGTCACCTGTTGCACAATCGCTGAACTTCATGCATGTACATTTGCCTTCGGCATCAAATTATTGAGCTTTTACTAAAAAAATACCATACATTTTTTAATTACACTATATTTCTAGCTACTGTGTCTTTTTTATGGAACTACATGTATATATCTAGGTTATGATTAAGAGATATCGTTAAAAAAGCCTTACTTCGTCAAGTAATTTTTACTAATTTTTTTATTACAGGTCTTCCAATTTTCTTTTGTTAATCAGCAACTGCCTAATGCAGTTATAGTTTTATAGAAATTATAATAATTTCGATATTCTTGCACGTTTAGAAATCTACGGTACTCTAAGAATGAGGAAAATTTAAACTTCCCGCACAACTGTGTAACGTCACCTTAAGCGTTTTCGTGTTAAACCTATTTCACTGTAGTATATTTGTAGATTGACACACATAATATTACATCATTAATACACTACTTCATTAATGAGCGCATTCGATTCGAATTCTTATCGCTACAGAAAATAATTATTAATTTTCCTGTAACCATTTGCAGTTTTGAATAAACTGCCTCTAACACCGAAATAAATACAAATCTACGTTTTTTTATAAATCAAAGTGAAATGTTAAAAATATTGTTAAAATATTTGTGGAAAAAAACTTATATATTAATAATTCATATTTCGTATTTAATTATAAACAAAATATATGATCGGAATCTATTTAAAAATGGTAAGCGAAAAATTAGTTGAGAGAGAGTGGAGTTTCGATGTTGATAAAATCCCACAACTCATTGGGTTCTGTTAGACGCATATAAATACAATGTAGTCCGCTTAACCCGAATGCGTTTAAGAGGCATTGTCGGTTATTTACATATTAACTTGAAGGTTCCATTTTGTATTATACACTGACGTCGTTCGCGACGCTCAAAACAAGCTCGCTCAAAACAAGCTCAGTGGCTCTCTTGCATTTTTATTTTAAGCAGATTCTACAGTGTTTTTAAAAGGACGTAGCTGTTACTTATACGATCATTGAAGTACTTTTATTTATGTTAATAATAATAATAACATTAAACATATTACAAATGGATTAGTATAAAGGGGTCTACAGACGATACGATCGGTTGTACGACTTGTCGTACTACAAGTTGAAAATAAAAACGTAAAGACAAGTCAGTCGCTATTTTTCCTTCAAACGTAGATCGTCGAACCAACTACGGTGTTATAATAGATTGTACAGCCGATCGTTTCGTCTGTAGACTGTTTTAAAACGTCGAATCAACTATCGATCGTATCGTCTGTAGACCCCTTAAGTTGTTAACAAAAAAAAAAAATTAGATCACCATAATAAGAAACAGAAACATACAGTAGCGACGGTGTATATTGATAAAAAAGTAGGGCAAAGTAGAGGTTCAAATATATAATAAATGAATTAATTGAAGTGTCCAAATTTTATATATACCAATTCATGCAAAACGTATTTACTAATTACGTTAGTACGTCATTTTTTCAAAACGAAAAATACGTGTTTGAAACAAAAATATACGACAACGTAAAATGTTAGAATCATTGTAAGGCTATAGTTAGGAAGCCAATAGTTCAAGTAACTTCCGTAACCAACTGTATTAGTGACAAAATCTAATCTAAAATTGCGAAATAATCCAGTTAGGAAACTTGCACAGCCCAAGAAGTTACAAATTATCCTATCAACACAGCTCGAGAAGTTACAAATTATCCTATCAAAAAGTGAATGAACGCTATCGAAAAACGGTTTCGACATCCTTGGGACACTTTTCTGAGTTATATCCGATGGCATAACTTTTATTTTGATTTCCTTTATCGTTTTTCCAATATAATCACTCAATTTGTGTTTTTTCTTTATATGGAACACTGAATATTTTCTCAAAAATGACAAAAAAAACGAAAACGATTTCAAAAATACATAATACACAAAACATTTAAAGTGTAAAAGCGCTAAACCGCCACTGGGGAAAATAATTACGGATTCAAACTCAAACAAACTGAAAATTCAACTATAGCGAAGACAGGAACAACAGAGTGGCAGTTTTTTATTACACATTAATTTAAGGTAAGAGAGGGGGTGGGTTTAGGTTAAAAATTTGGAGTGTTTAATATATGTATTATTTTTTACTTGATTTGATTTGAGACATAACAATATAGAGGGTGTGGTGCGAAGAGCTTTGATTAGAAGTTTTTGGGGATGTAGTAATAGGCGAAATGTAAAATTTTATAAGATTACACTATCGATAATGCTGATTTTAAATATAATATTTTCATGAATGATCTACTTCCGGTACACCGGAAGTACATACCAACTCGCTTATTTTAAATAGAACATGGTATTTTTTATTTTATTTTTCAATTCTTTATCAAATTTTGAGTAAATTTCATGTACCATGTTCTACACTAAAAATTAATAGTTTCTGAGATATTTCAATTTTTTTTTAATTTTTCTAGAAAAACAGTCCCAAATAAATCACGATATTGCTGCAAACAAACACGCTACTGGCTTAAAATTTGACATGGCGAATTGCAAGACATCACTAAAGTGCCTCGTCCTTTGAAATGTAATTTTTTTTATGCAGGGTGTTTTCCACGTACCACTCAATTCCAACAATTTCAAACAATTATAACTCGTTTATTTCAAATACAACACCCTATATACTATATCAGCTTTCAATTCCTATCTTCATTCTCGTTTAATTGATACTAGCATTCCCTATACCTAAATCTAACCGGTTTTGAGATATTTTATTATTTTACTTAACAATAACGAAACTTAATATTTCAACATTAATAAAGCGTAGGCCGTGGCTGTCAAAGCTGTGACAACTTAATAGTAAATTGTCTATGTATGCATTAGATATGTTTTCACTTTTCTTCAAAAGTTCATGTTTTATAGCAAGCAATATCAAATTTAGCTTACAAATAACGATTTCTTTAAACTTATTATTTAGGCGAGTGGGGTATTAAGCGGACGTATCGTATTTTTACAGAAAGGTACCCAGAAAAAACCAAAGGTAACTAATGATACCATAAGAAGATTGGTTAGAAACTGCTCTCAATTTGGTCAATTTAAGTGTAGTTAATAAAAAGAAACCAATTTAATGAAATATTATATGACATTATTTTTTAAGTAGATAGTTAAATAAACCAAAACTGGTTAGATTTAGGTATAGGAAATCAAAATAAAAATAGAAATGAAAAACTCATATAAAATACAGAGTAATGTATTTCAAATAAGCGAGTTATAATTATTTCAAATTGTTGGAATTCAGTGGTATATGTAAAACGCCCTGAATAAAAAATTAATATTTTAAATAAATATTTTAAGAGCTGACATATGTTAGTAGACTCATAATTCGCTGTGACAAAGTTTGAATCAGTAGCCTTTTGATTACAGGAGTATCGTGATTTATTTGGACTGCGTTTTTCTAGAAATTTTCTAGAAATAGGTATCATCAGCTACTTTTGTTTTCTCTGGGTGTCTTTGTGCAAAAATACGCCACGTCCGCTTAATAATTCTATTACACTCGACGTACATAATGATAAGATTTAAAAAATCGTCATTTGTAAATGCTAAATTTACCATTGCTTGCTATAAAACATGAACTTTTAAAGAAAAGTATGAAAACATATCTAATGCATACATAGACAATTTACTATTAAGTTGTCACATTTTTGTCAGCCACGGCCGACGCTTTATTAATGTTGAAATATTAAGTTTCGTTATTGTTACGTAAAATAATAAAATATCTCAAAACCGGTTAGATTTAGGTATAGGGAATGCTAGTATCAATTAAACGAGAATGAAGATAGGAATTGAAATCTGATATAATATACAGGGTGTTGTATTTGAAATAAGCGAGTTATAATTGTTTGAAATTGTTGGAATTGAGTGGTATGTGGAAAACATCCTGTATAAAAAAAATTACATTTCAAAGGACGAGGCACTTAAGTGATGTCTTGCAATTCGCCATGTCAAATTTTAAGTCAGTAGCGTGTTTGTTTGCAGCAATATCGTGATTTATTTGGGACTGTGTTTTTCTAGAAAAATGTAAAAAAATTGAAATATCTCAAAAACTATTAATTTTTAGTATAGGACATGGTACACGAAATTTACTCAAAATTTGATAGAGAATTAAAAAATAAAATAAAAAATACCATGTTCTATTTAAAATAAGCGAGTTGGTATGTACTTCCGATGTATTGGAAGTAGATCATTCATGAAAATATTATATTTAAAATCAGCATTATCGATAGTGTAATCTTATAAAATTTTACATTTCGCCTATTACTACATCCCCAAAAACTTCTAATCTAAACACTTCGCGCCACACCCTGTATATATCGAATTTCACTGATATTCTCTACTACAGTTAGGAAGAGAATCTAAAAAGCCGTTAACAAAAAGAGATTAAGCAAAACCAAATTATAATGTTACTGCAACATAGTTATTTTTGTTTCAAACTTAATTTATAAGTAAGAAGTATTTAAATTTACTTACCTTAAATGTTTTGATAATGCTCTTAATTTCCTTTTATTTATTGTCATATATGGACTCTCTTGATAATTGGCTGTTGGAAGACGTTCTAATGTATGAGGTACTTTTAATTCGAGATACATAGTAACAAGCCCATCTGCAACCAGTGATCTTACACAATCGTATCTTTTCTCTCTCACATACAATCCAGCATTAGAATCATAAAATAACTTATAGTGATGAACTTTATCATTGAATCTAAAATAAAATGCATCGCAATAAATTTACAACTGCAGAAATATTTTGTTACTTTAAACTTAAAGTATGAAATTCTCCATTTGCAGATCTGCTATTTCTCACCAAATAAGAACCATTTGGTTGTGAACTAAGCAAATTATTTGCTTCTATGTGAGATATATCTCCATGATAATCTCTACCTAAATACGCAGGAGTATCATTGGGCACTTCTTGATTGATAACAGGAACAGGCACTGGTGCTTTTAGCTGCATCCTGTACACTAGAAAAACAAGAAGGTGAAAGACATAGCTATAATTAATCATTGACATACATTTAATTGAATAAAGGGAAGAAGGAAATAACTGATTAGTATCATATTCATCCATTACACAAGGCACAGGTAAAACTCCAACACCAACCATTCTAATGAATTGCAGATAAACAAAAAAAAACCTTAAATTATTATATGCACATATCCTTACAATCACTCTTCCACACTGAATGAGCGGGTGAATCCGAATCCAAACCCATGGTGTTATCTTATCTGCTACTGTTTACAATTAAAACTTGTCACAATCATTTCCAAATATGATACTGAATACGAATACTTGCACGTGGGTGCATAATAGTGCACTTATAGGAACAACTGGGAACAACTTTCGTGTGTTATACACAGACAAGTTGTCCCTAAATAAAACTTAAAATAAACCTTTCTCTTTCTTAGTTGACGACGTTGACATTTAACAATTCATAACATTGTATACAGCATGTCCATAAAGTACAGCATATGTACAGTTTTAATTTAATCATCTTTGACAAACAAGTTTGATGGTAATTCCGGTAACATATCGGTCTTTGATTTTACTTTAGCCTGTATTCGTATAATAATTCAATATAGCGAATAAAACATAAATATCAAAAATAATAATAAATTCAAAGTACCTACGACAAATGTGTAAAAAGGAGGCATACGCGGGGATGAGTTTTACACTAAAATAATATATTTTCATTGAACAAAATTCATATTCATACTTATATAGTCACGTAATATTTTATAAATCTTTAATATTAACGTAACAAATCGTTAGGCGCTCCTTTTATGCAGACGTAATGTTCAGAAATGATTAATATGAGGGACTTATGCAACCAAATATACATATTGGTACATGTTAACAAATAATTTGTTACTATTAATGTTTAAACTCGATAAAATATTTGTTTGGTTATGAAATAATAAATTAGTATGTAGTTTGGTAATTTAATTTTTTATTTATTTAGTCTGTAATAATTAACATGAATTAGAACATTAAAAAAATATTATATGAAGCTGTTCATTAAGATAAGGTAACTATTTTACTATAAAATTACATTTCTAGTTTCGCGCCATTAATTTCATCTTGATCTTTGTCGTGCAAACGTTTGTGTAAATTTTGCGATGCCTGACGTGATACTTTTGTATGGGTAATTAGAATCCAAAACGAATTTAGTGCTCGTTGTAAAATTTGCAACAAGGATTTTTCCATTAGTCATGGTGGTTTGGTTGATGTAACACACCATGCAGCTACTAACGAACATAAACAAAAACAGACTGCTGCAAAATCCTTCCAAGTTCTAAGCAATTTTTTTGTGCGGACAGGTACGTCCGAAGCCGAAGCGGTCTGAGTCGGAAGTTTTGTCGAAATTACAAAGATTTTTCATAATGTTAAACCCTTGTTTATACAGGGTGTAACAATAGTGCGATATTCTTCCATATCTCCCTTGTTATGCAAAATACAGCAAATATTTAAATACGAAAGTTGTTTAGTTTTATGAAATTTATATTGTAAAAATATTCTACGATATACAGGGTGTTTAGTTTGTCCGTAACCACCAGTAACTTTACATTTTTAATTTTTTATTTAATTACTATATATTATCACATTTTTGAATTGCCTGAGGAATTTTAAGACAACTTTATATAAGATAATATTCAGTTATTTTCATTAGTTTGCACGATATTTACATTTGATTGAAAATTTTGACATTTAGCTATCTTCAGAAGTATGCCATTATTTCGGTAACGGAAAAATATAACATTATAAAACTTAACATACCGTTAGAAGCATCTACTGTGATGACAATAAACAGATGTAGACTTAAATACGTTATACAGAGTGTTCTAGAAATCAGTGTCTTTTTGAAACAATTGAATTACGAAAATCTCAATTTTTTCAAATTGAAACACTATATTTTTACAGGTTAGTTGAAAACGAAATTTTATTACCTATCAGTATGAATAAAGCATGTATGTAGTTAAAATTAATGGCTTTAGATATATTTCAAGTTATTTCATATTTCTGTATGCTGCTATGTAGGTGCGCTCTTTAAAAGAAACTTTAGAGACCAAATATTAAATAAAAATTTGAAAATTGAACTTTCTTTACTATTTGTCTGCTGTGCTGACATTTTCGTAAATCTACGTTCGTTTTAAATTGGTAGTTATATTTAAAGTATGAAGGTACGTTAACGTAATGATTACCGCGTATTCTTTATTTTTCTTTTAAATAAACGATTTTGTTTTCACCCTGTGTAGGCTGTTTTTAAAGATATAACAGAATATGAATACAGTAGAATGTTCGATATTTACCAACACTTCGTTGTATCCAGACATACAGGGTTTCCACGGCCAAGTGGGACATAGGGAGAATACATGTAAAATCGGTTTTCGGTGAATATTATCTCCCTAATACTACTTCCAAATATTAAATAAAAATTTGAAAATTGAACTTTCTTTACTATTTGTCTGTTGTGCTGACATTTTCGTAAATCTACGTGCGTTTTAAATTGGTAGTTATATTTAAAATATGAAGGTACTACGTTAACGTAATGGATCTGAACCGTCAAACGGGGTAAAGTGAATCATGTGGGGTAAAGTGAATCCCTCCGCGAAAATCGGAAAGTTCCGCGAATCTAGCGATCAACAAGGCCAAGGTATCGTCTGTGATACTCTTAAACGTTTGTTAGTCAACCCAATAATAGTTTAGGGTAGTGCACGCATCGCTCCTTCCTTCACGTAAGTAGCAAACACGTAAAACATTTTTGCGCGTTTTACCAATTATTTGAAGTAGCGCTGAAACATTTGAATGCTCTGGATATAATTTTCGGACTTCCTGCTACTAGAAATAGCTTCTCTGATTCCTTAGGAATAATATGCGGTATTTAAACGTGGCCCTAATTCCATTGTTGTCCTCTAGCGCCATTTTACCAAAAAAACAACAAAGTAAGGGATAAAATGAATCACAACAAAAGTTAATAAAAGTCGGTCTAATCAGTGGTATTGATCTAAAGAATATCGTGATAAAGCTGCTTTGTGCGTTTATCCACAAATCCCGGACGTGTCTGAGATTGATTCTACACAATTTCATAAAAAGGTGAGACTTAGGTGGGTTAAAAGAGGACAGCGTATGTTTGTAATTAACGACAACGAATTAATAATTCTAGAATAATAAACAAGTTAAAAATATCTACTTTAAGAAGTTTTAGTTTAGTCTGTGGTTCATTTAAAAGCCTTATGCTTTATATTTACAGTTTGGTTTAGAATTTTCAGGAGACTTTAATTAGTTTATCATTAACTAAGTGTATTATCTAGGTATAACTTTGTTACCATAGGCTTAAGGTCAACGCAGGATTAAGTGTTATCAGTTATTTTAAGTTTTACCTCGTTCAGCACCTTATAACTATGTGTTTTATAAAAGATTTTGATTTTTTAATCCGTTCCAAAGAATAAAGTTTTTATTTTGATAATTTACATCTGTCTATTTCCCGTTCTTTTGATCTAACTTTTTCTGGGATGATCTAGGCGCTTTTAAAATACTTTCTATATGGTTCACTTCCCCCAGAATGATTCAAAAGTGACACAGATACGGTATTTTTATATATGATTCATTTTACCCCAAGCTATGGGGTAAAATGAATCACAATTCTGGCCAAAAATAAATAGGACCTACCGGTTCTGTAAAAGTAACGAGTACAGAATAAGGTGAGTAAATGATGAATAAACCTTCCCTAATTTTTTAGAAATTTGTGTCTTGAACGTTCAGGAGATATTATCGAAAAACTAAAATTTTTGATTCACTTTACCCCGTTTGACGGAAGTTTGACAGGTTAGTTGAAAGCGAAATGTTATTATGTATTAGTTTGAATAAAGCATGTATGTAGTTAAAATTTATGGTTTTATAGATATTTCTACTTATATCTATGACCATATAGTAGAAAAGATAAATTACACTTGGAATTTAATTGTTCCACACTTACATGCTGTACTGACAGTTCTTAAGATAAATATACTACATACAGGGTTTCCACGGCCAAGTGGGACATAGGGAGAATACATGTAAAATCGGTTTTCGGTGAATATTATCTCCCTAATACTGCTTCATTCAAAATTAAGGGCCGCATATTATAACTGAGTTAACAATGAACATCTCCACAATCATAGTACAAAGAAAGTCATTTTAATAAAGCTAAAAAATTATTATTTTTAAATCTATTGTTCGTGAATTCCTAATAGGGCTTTTAATACGTGACTTAGTGCAAGCGTCCGTGGTGTAATGGTTCGCGCGACGGCTTAATAACGCAAATGCATGGATTGTTTAGGGTTCAAATCCCGGCAGATTAGTTTTATTTTTTATCTCCAACAATAATGCTATAAATTCAATAACACTATAAAAAATCAGAGATCTTGAAGACTATAAAATCGATTTTTTGAGGATTAAGGTAAATAATTAATAATTTTTACAATAACAAAAATTATCACGTGCTATTATATTATTCGATTTTTAATTGTTACTAACGACAAATCATTTGTCAAAATAAACAACAAAACTTAATCAAGCTTTAAAAAAAATAAAAAATAAAATTCATTTCTCGGATTCGAACCCCAAACAATCTGTGCCTTACTTTATTAAGGCGTCACGTGAACATCTGCGCCACGGCCACTTGCACTAACTTACGTGTTAAAAGCCTTATTAGGAATTCATGTACAATAGGTTTAAAAATAATAATTTTTTTGGCTTTATTAAAGTGACTTTCTTTGTACTATGATTGTGGAAATGTTCATTGTTAACCCAGTTATTATATTCGGCACTTAAATTTGGATGAAGTAGTATTAGGGAGATAATATTCACCGAAAACCGATTTTACATGTATTCTCCCTATGTCCCACTTGGCCGTGGAAACCCTGTATGTCTGGATACAACGAAGTGTTGGTAAATATCGAACATTCTACTGTATTCATATTCTGTTATATCTTTAAAAACAGCCTACACAGGGTGAAAACAAAATCGTTTATTTAAAAGAAAAATAAAGAATACGCGGTAATCATTACGTTAACGTACCTTCATACTTTAAATATAACTACCAATTTAAAACGAACGTAGATTTACGAAAATGTCAGCACAGCAGACAAATAGTAAAGAAAGTTCAATTTTCAAATTTTTATTTAATATTTGGTCTCTAAAGTTTCTTTTAAAGAGCGCACCTACATAGCAGCATACAGAAATATGAAATAACTTGAAATATATCCTCCGCTGTCCTCTTTTAACCCACCTAAGTCTCACCTTTTTATGAAATTGTGTAGAATCAATCTCAGACACGTCCGGGATTTGTGGATAAACGCACAAAGCAGCTTTATCACGATATTCTTTAGATCAATACCACTGATTAGACCGACTTTTATTAACTTTTGTTGTGATTCATTTTATCCCTTACTTTGTTGTTTTTTTGGTAAAATGGCGCTAGAGGACAACAATGGAATTAGGGCCACGTTTAAATACCGCATATTATTCCTAAGGAATCAGAGAAGCTATTTCTAGTAGCAGGAAGTCCGAAAATTATATCCAGAGCATTCAAATGTTTCAGCGCTACTTCAAATAATTGGTAAAACGCGCAAAAATGTTTTACGTGTTTGCTACTTACGTGAAGGAAGGAGCGATGCGTGCACTACCCTAAACTATTATTGGGTTGACTAACAAACGTTTAAGAGTATCACAGACGATACCTTGGCCTTGTTGATCGCTAGATTCGCGGAACTTTCCGATTTTCGCGGAGGGATTCACTTTACCCCACATGATTCACTTTACCCCGTTTGACGGTTCAGATCCATTACGTTAACGTAGTACCTTCATATTTTAAATATAACTACCAATTTAAAACGCACGTAGATTTACGAAAATGTCAGCACAACAGACAAATAGTAAAGAAAGTTCAATTTTCAAATTTTTATTTAATATTTGGAAGTAGTATTAGGGAGATAATATTCACCGAAAACCGATTTTACATGTATTCTCCCTATGTCCCACTTGGCCGTGGAAACCCTGTATGTCTGGATACAACGAAGTGTTGGTAAATATCGAACATTCTACTGTATTCATATTCTGTTATATCTTTAAAAACAGCCTACACAGGGTGAAAACAAAATCGTTTATTTAAAAGAAAAATAAAGAATACGCGGTAATCATTACGTTAACGTACCTTCATACTTTAAATATAACTACCAATTTAAAACGAACGTAGATTTACGAAAATGTCAGCACAGCAGACAAATAGTAAAGAAAGTTCAAATTTTCAAATATTTTTATTTAATATTTGGTCTCTAAAGTTTCTTTTAAAGAGCGCACCTACATAGCAGCATACAGAAATATGAAATAATTTGAAATATCTCTAAAGCCATTAATTTTAACTACATACATGCTTTATTCATACTGATAGGTAATAAAATTTCGCTTTCAACTAACCTGTAAAAATATAGTGTTTCAATTTGAAAAATGGAAATTTTGGCAATTCAATTGTTTCAAAAAGACACTGATTTCTAGAACACTCTGTATAACGTATTTAACTCGACATCGGTTTATTGTCATCACAGAAGATGCTTCTAACGGTATGTTAAGTTTTATAATGTTATATTTTTCCGTTACCGAAATAATGGCATACTTCTGAAGATAGCTAAATGTCAAAATTTTCAATCAAATGTAAATATCTTGCAAACTAATGAAAATAACTGAATATTATCTTATATAAAGTTGTCTTAAAATTCCTCAGGCAATTCAAAAATGTGATAATATATAGGGTATTCTATTTAAAAATGTAACTAAACACCCTGTATATCGTAGAATAATTTTACAATATAAATTTCATAAAACTAACCAACTTTCGTATTTAAATATTTGCTGTATTTTGCATAACAAAGGAGATATGGAAGAATATCGCACTATTGTTACACCCTGTATATATTAAATATATAAACAAGGGTTAAACACAACTTGTCTTATAATTCATTAGACTGTGATATGAAACTACTACCGTGCATATTATCTGATTCGACCATTACGAAGAAAATTGCGTGCAGTAGAACTAAAACATATAGTAAAGGAAATTCTTGGTCCCAAAGCGGAAGAAATAGTTGCTTCTGCTTTTAATGAATCTTCGACCAGTTAAGACAGTCAAACACTTTTTTTTTGAATTTCTACTGTTAGTATTAAGAACTGGAGAAAGTGATTTGAAATTACATCTTTCGGTTTATTGGAAATTATGATTTTATACAGATATTTTGCTATTAAAGCATATGAAAGAAATATCAAGTCATTTCAAGAAAAAAAGAGGAATAAAAATCAGCAAAAAAATCACTTGGTTGCCATTAAACAAATACATTTCCATGGAAATACGTTGACATAAAAAAACCACGAGTAGTCTAAGACATGGAGAATAATTAGTAAAAAAACATTTATTGAAGACAGACTGTTTCAGGCTATGCGTTTGAGGGTACATAATCCATTGTTTTAGTAAAGTATGAATTATCCCAGGTAACATTAGTGTGATGGCCAGCTGCTGGTTTTGTTCCGGCACTGATCGTTCGCTTCTGGCTATGGCAATCCAGCGCCGAACCTGTTGTATGTTACCTGATGTTACCGACCAGTTGCCGTAACCGATTATACACAACGAACCATGTCGGTCCATGGCCGGCACACAATCGGCAACCTGCCGCATTTGAATAGCCCGGTCTCAAATGCCAGCACCGCATGGCAGTCACGCTGGGGCCACTTAAATTACCAAGGTCAAACCACGTTTAGTTTCTTCAATTCCGAGAGTTGGTGCTAAGAGCGGCCGAAGTTTGCGGTCGGTCATTACCGGACGCCCGAACGCCATATTTCAGTTGCTTGTTTATTTTTCGTTTGAGTGCTTGGCTTGTTTTTCTACAACTGTTCTTATATCCCAGTTTAAACATCTTTTAGTTTATTATAGTTTTATTTTAGTATTGTAGTAGTAGTTTATAGTTTTATTAGCACTATTAGCAGTAGTAGTAGTACTAATAGATATTTCTAGTTTAGGTTAGAATTTCTTTTGTAAGTATTTCTATTTTTTGCATCAAGCGTTTGTTGCTGCGTTTTATTTTGTAGTATTGTAGTAGTAATACTAGTTTTGTTAATACTATTAGCAGTAGTAATAGTATTAATAATAATATAATAGTTTTGGTATCCCTTTATATAATCATCTATTTTATATGATATTGTTTCGCATATCTGGGTTTCTCTTTCAATTCACTCATAAAATTGTAAATTTACAGTCAAACACATGCACAATACGTTAAAAATGAAAGAAATGCAGATACATGTATGTGTTTGACGATAAATTTACTGTTTTATGAGTGAATTGGAACACTAATAAATATTTTAAAAATTTATATTAATTTGAAATTAGCGGCCTTACAAAATTAGTTTCTTCATATCCTGTAGATGGCGCAAAATACGGTCTCAGCTGTTGGTATTGCAGTGACCCATCTCTATTATCTTTGATAGCAGTTCATTCTGTTACTTGTGCGACTTCTGTCACAGGTCGTACCAACATCGTCCCGTAAATATTTAGCACCGAAATGTACCGCAACCAACCACAACCAAGACCTTGGTATCTTATGTTCGGTTTACGGAACACAACCTAAAAATGAGCCTGGAAATAAAAATATAATAATGATAGAAAGCCACGCCCATTTTCATTCATAACGCCTAGTAGCAAATTTACGGGTTTGAGGGCAGCACTGTACAATAACCCCGGTTGAATAACTATAAATATATAAACAAGGCTATTACTAAATTTGGGGTTTTACCGAACTGATATATTACTATACAGTTACCTGTAACTACAATTAAACTTGCTGTTCATCAATCTGTTGTAACTCCATTAATACAAACATGTTTAAAATTTAAAACGTTACCAAATGCTTCTGCAGCCATTTATTTGTAGTTGAAAAGAAAACAAGTCAAGTTGACAATGTGCGTTTAGTTATAACATGCAGGTTAAATCCTGTATTTAATTTTTGTCGTTTGTCAGCATATAAACGATGATACTTACCTACGTCATTTCTGTAATACGAAATTATGCATTCGCACACTATCAAACTAAAGACTACATGTTGAAGGTCAAACGTAACGATTGTCGTTAAAATTATATACTGATACGCCATAGGGCTGATTGTTACTAACTACATATATTTAAACGGGTGCATTCGAGTTGTAATTTAATTAATTTTGTAATACTGTTTTTATTACTTTTTACCGATACCGCTACGATATCTGACAAAATAGATTTTTCACATTCCTATAGATAATTTCAACTATTTGCGAATTAACTTTTCGAAAACAAAAAAAAAATTACATACCTGTGACTATAGTTCCGTATCCGTCCTTGAACGACAGGAACAAAACATTTCATACCATACTTGTTTCATTATTTCTTTGTAATTACCTCCACGGTTTTCAAGAATTGCCAATTCTATTTAAGAAGTTTAGGATACATGAATGAACTCGTTTTTTTAAAAGAAAGCTATTATACCTATTTGCTTAAGGCAGTACGGTAGATTTAAAAAAAACTGTTAGAGGATCTAAATTCAGCCTTTATTTGTAAAAGTAGGAACGTATAGGATATGGATCAGATAAATATATGATGAATATGTAAAAAAAGTGCAATTCTGCGTATTTGAATTTGAAAAAGTTACCATTTTCTGTCAATTATAAGTAGAGATTGAAAAGCCCGATGAAACTCATATTGAAGATAACCCGCAAGCTATGATACTGTACTTTTTTCTAAATTTATAGGTATATGTACATACATACATAAGAGAGTAGTAACAATATAAACTTGCAAATAAATTGAATGCCGATAAAACTGTGTATGCTGGATGATAATGCGTTTTTAAAGTTTAATGACATGTAGAGTTAAATGTAGCATCATGTAAAATTAAGAAAAATTAATATTATAAAAATAAACAATTTATTCTTGACAAACGCTAAACTGCTCCGCCCCTCGTAAACCCCTCCACTTTATTGCTTAGGGTGTGTGGCTAATAACAACAAAGTACTCCTACTCTGTCTCTACAATTTATAATCAGTTGCGTTCTATGGGGTTGATACTGATATTATTCTAATAGTTCTATAATCGGATATTTTGCAAAGACTTAGGCTGTGTTCCGTAAATATAATATTGTAACCGTGGTTTTGGTAATCCTGAAAATCGTACATTTACGGAACTCGGTTATCTGAAATTGGTACACCCAGTTGTTACCAAACAAACCGCTATTCAATTACGGTTACTGATGGTTTGTTTTTGTTTGACAAGAAAACGGTACGGAGGTTAAGCACAACATTTATAAAATAAACTATATTTATCGATTATATTGAACTATTGGCTTTTTATTATAGAACATTGATAAAATAACATGTGCATACTCTTCGTATGTACCTATAAATCGCAATAATATAGTTTTGTTTTCCATTGTAAAGTCTAAACAGCTGATGAAATTGATCAAATCATACCAACATCGTTCTGTAAATATTTAGCACGGAAATGTACCGCAACCAACCACAACCAAGGCCTTTGGTATCTTATGTTCGGTTTACGGAACACAGCCTTAGTGTTATCGGAACGCTTAAAGCAAGAGTTCGTGCTTCTAGAAGACATAAGAGAACTCCAAAATCGCGATTAATGATAAATTTGAAAAGGATACATTTTATATACCTACATTATTGTCTTACACTTATCGAATAAAACGAAGTACACTGAAAAAACAATTCTTTCAGTCAAGTACATTGGAAGTAGGTCGTTTGCTCTGATCAAATATCAGTTTTTTTGCAAATATTTCGCAAGTCATGTTTTTTAGACAGATACGTTACGAATATAAAAATATTTAGAACTTGATTTTCAAAACCTTCTGCATAAAAAAATTTCAAAATTCGCATCGGTAGTACCTATCACTCTTATCGAATATCACTTTCTTTCGAATATCTCGAAAAGTATCTATGCTTTTTACGGAGATTTATTAAAAAATAGAAATACTTATAATAGGATTTTGAATAATTTTTACATAAAAATTTTTTAAAACTATAATTTGAAACACTCATACGTAGGTATCAGAAAGTCGTGCGGTAGCCACAGCTTATGTTTTATATTAAAACGGGCTTTTTCTGATAGGTATAGAGTTAATGTTTTTGTTATATAGTACATCTACTTTACTCTATTGTTACGCTTGCAATTATTTTATATTTGTATTAATATTGTAGACGGAAAGGCATTAAATAACTTACAGACGAGTTACATGGAGATCATGTTATTTTTCTTCAGAATTTAATGAATGCTGTTGAAACATTCAATATTTCTGCCTGTCTTGATATGATTTACATGATCTGTGTCTTGGTTTATAAATTCCCTCCTACGTCTTGTTATATAGTTACCAGGTATTGTAGTATTGGGTAAGACATAAGAGAGGCCGATACTTTTTAAAAATACTTTTAGTTATACTAGTAGCACCTCGTAGCGGATTTTACTTGCCAATATTACGTGACATAAGTTTCAATCACTCAATTTCATTTTATTCCAGAAATTTCAAACTACTGTTCTCAAGTTAATATCGGATTTAATTGATGGAAATTACAAATATTGAAAATCTCAAAAAATAACGATTTAGTGTTTATGCATTACTGGTGCCTTATTAAGTAATTAGAGATATCTAACAAAATATTTTTCCCTTTTTATAATCCTTTTCTAAGTAAGCGACAAAACCTATCAATGTTATGCCAGAAAACGTCGCTTCTTAGAGCGATCTGTTTATTTAATCGCTGAGAATGGTTGAGCGTAGCGGAATAGTAGAGCTCTAGTAAACTATCGGATACAGTTTTCATTTCTTCGTGCAAAACATTTTTTGTCGAAAAAGTATTAAACTGAGAGCATGTGAGAAGCATATCAGACAGAGATACTTGCGCACGCTCGCAGATTTTAGATTAGTGAGGGAATCGAGTACGTATGGTAAGACATAATAGAGGCCGATACATTTTAATAGTATATTATGACACTAGTGCATAATCAAGCTTTTAAAGCACGAGTAACGAGTTTAAAGCCACGACGCGAAGCGGAGTGGCTTTAACGTTAAGTTATTTGACAAAATACAAAAAAGTTGTCGGATGTAAAATTCGCAAAATTTTCAGTGGATTCCGATTTTCATATTTATGATAGGCCTGTTGTTAAATTTTGCGTAAAATAAGAATTAAAATTTTTGGTGATCAGTTACGCCCTCTAGCGGTCATCCTACGCTTTTCTAAATAATTTCCAGTTGTTTGTCGGAGTCACTTTAGTCAGTAATATTTTTTCCCCAAAGATGTACTGTAAATCGTTCCTGAGATATGGCCGAGCGACATTCTTAGTTGGCCACCCGGTACAAACATATTTTCTATATTTTGACATTTTAGAACAAATTCTGACAACATTGACAAAATTTTGAATGACTTCAAACTAGATGTTTATCTAAATTCTTTTTGTAAGTTTTTATAAACATTTTTACATTTGTAGAATTTATACATTGTTATACTTGTTTATACTTGTAGAATTAATATAATTTCCTGAAGAAGTCACAGAATTGTTGATGAAATATTGAAAGAAAATAATAGTTTATACAACGAGTCAATAATGACAGTTATTATTCCCGAGAGCTGAATTTACGAACCGAGCCGCGTAAGCGGCGAGGGAGTAACTCGGCTCGGTCATTATTGCGAGTTAGTATACACTACTTTATCTACGACTAACTGAAGATTACTAAAAAAAAAATCAAATCAATTAAACGAAAATATCAATTAATAGATTACTATATCGATATGGCGTTTGAATGTTTGACAGTTCATAGAATTATCGTAGGCCTTATTATAAAAATGTTTAGATTTTTTGGGCAATGAAGCAAGCATAATTGCATCGCCTTTAAGTTTAATTTATGGAGGTGTACATAACTTAGATTCATCGGCGTCACTATCCATGATAAAACTAACACTAACACGTCAAATTCAAAAAGCGCCGATTTGACGTTTGACAATTAATTAAATACTCGGACTTGTTTATCGTTGCTATGATAACGTTGGTATCATATGTTCTTATTGGCGGAATGCAGGGAATAATGGTAACGTTATGTCTCATTATTCCCTGGTCGCATTTCATTATTCCCTCCGGGTATTATGAGTACTATTATTAATCAATAGTGATTAATATAATACCTACTTTATTGTTCAGTCGTAGATAAAGCTTTTTATTATTAAAAGGACCGACAAAACGCGTACAAATTTTATTGTTTAATTTTCTATGTATTCCTTTTTTTTCAAATTTACGTAAATACTATGCTTATTTTGTAATATAAATAAGTAAATACATTTGATTCAATTAACAGAAACAAGAACAACTTATGTAGAGCTAATACAGTTTGGTAGAGATTTATTTAATTTATCAGACAGTGCAAAATATGCAGTGTTCAATTGAAATAAAATGAGTTTATAAAACTTGAATCTCATAAATCGTATGGGAAATTGGATAAGATGATAAAGAAAAGTACTTAACATTGAATAATTAAATTATTAGCAACTATTACTACGTCAAGAGGTTAAATTAAACGCTAAAAACTTTAGATAGTTTATTTAAAAAATGGTAACATTTTGTTGCAAGCTTTGGAGAACATATTTACTTGATGATTATGATCATTTTCACGTTAAAGTTTATGAATATCAGGTGAGAGTTTACAATCTTGCCTATATTGTTGTTAACTAGACATTAAGCAAATTAGGCAATTATAGATACACTTCAACCAGTTTAATTGAAGCAATATTAGAAAAAATATTGATTAAACTGGCAACATATATGTACATAATCTATAGCATATTATAATCAGTACATATTTCGATTACGTATTGTCACATTTCGTTACATTGATGTAATTATTGACAAAAGTTACTTAAATTTCAATTATATATTTTAATTTGTTGTTCGTGTTGATTTCATCTAGTTTTTTTTGCACCATTTGTACCGCAAGACTACAAAATTAGTAAAATAATATGCTACTATACTACAAAAAAAAGTTAACGAGACGATCTTTTATACCTTTGCAAATCAACATTTCGACAATTAAGTTATTCACGATTACCTTGAAAGATTAAAACTTATATGTAATTAAGTAATAACATGAACTGTAAAATAATGATAAAAATCTATCAAACCTAAATTCAATTTTTGTCGCATTTATATTTACACAATATTTATACCTATTAATTAATTAATATACATATTCGTATAAATAAATATAGCTCTATATATAAAATAATAAATATCATCACATGTTCAGATTATGAACAATTACAATTAATTACTTTTCTTCATAAGCTTTAAAATTGATGGCAATAATCATTGGCAATGTGAAAGAAATAAATGTGTACTTATATATATATGTATTTACTACGTATCTTCTTATCAACCATTTTGACGGATTTTCGTCGAGATGTTTCAGTTGCAACATTTCCTATCGCCTGATGTGTCTTAAAGACGCGTCTAAAACCAAAGCAACATAAATATTACGTTAAGTATACGGTATGTAAACGAGGAACAAAGTATAATACAGTCAAAGTAACCTAATAAACTTACCTCTGTTGTGTGCAATCACTTTTTGTGGCAATATCCCAAGTAAAGAATTAATAGAATATTACAGTACACGCGAAGAAACGAAAAGCAAATTCGTTACTTCACGAGTGTTGTATAGGGTTTTGTTCAATCCTGTTGCTGAATTACCTACTTTAAAAATATTGAAATAAAACATTTAAATTTGTCTATAATTATACAGCCTTTTCCACATAAAAAAACAGCACAAAGCAAGGATATGTAGGAGAGACATTAAAATACGATGACTTAAACTAAGTTATCTCTATACTAAGTTGCATCTCTTAGTTCCTTTTAATCGGAAGTTCCAAATTTCGAAAACAAAAAAATTAATATATCTGTAACACTTTAACTTACAAAGCACCACAAGGAAGTGTCCCTCACCGATTTAAATGAAATTTAGTGGGTTTGTAGACTGATGCAATGTAACAACAACGGTAACTTTCATAGATGCTAAATCGCTCGTTTTCGGGGGGTTGAGCGCCCTAAAGCTAACACTACCTTTCGCTACTTGCTCTAATATCTTCAAAACTATAAGACATATCAAAAAAAGTTAAGACAAATATATAACTGTTTTATGAGTACTAAAGGATAGCGACAACAGTTTGCCTCTGATAGTTCTTGTTTCTCAGAAACAACACCCACCTCCCATATTTTTTTAAATGTTAAAATTTGTATTTGCTGGATACACCACATTTCATTTAAATCGGTGAGGGTCACTTCCCTGCGTTTCCTTGTTAGACACATCTTTTGATACATTGTTTAGGTGCATTAACAGTACAGTAAGTAAAAGTTAATTGTAACATTCTCAAGAGTTAACTAGTTTAATACACTTAAATTTTATATAATTTTCTTATCTGTTGTCACTCTTAAAATTTCATTTTATGGAGAATCCAATTGTAAAACTTGTTTTACTCTTAGTTTTCAAAAAAAATTGTTTTTGTGTTTACGGAAAATTCAAATAACTAAAGAAATGCATTTAAAAATGTTATTATTCTTAAAGTAAAATTACTCGGACATTGACAAGGTGACTCGACTATTGCCTTGGCACCTAGCGACGTCCACAGATATTGTAAATTGCGTACTATTCTCATTATACTAATAGTTATATTTGTTTGCTAATTAATTTCAAAAACGTTGGAAAATTTTCATTTAGCAAATAAGTTGATATGGTGTTGGTAAAGAATATCAGAGAATTAATTTTCAAGGGAAAATTCATTTGATTGACAAAACTTATTTGACGCGTAGAGGTATTACAAATGTGCATAATTATGCTGAGTATTCCGGTGTAAACCCCTATTCAAAGTCGATTTTGTTAAGTAATAGTAATACTTCTGTTTGGAAAATGACGTACGGAGTTATTACAATCATCCCTGTAAAGTAGTTTAATAATTTTTTGCAAACAGACAAGAGAATTCTGTAACATTTTGAGGGTGGTCACTTCTATTCAACACTGGAGAATGCTCCAATTGATTAATTTATATTTTTAAGAGACTCAATAAACAGTAATAAATTTAGTTCTGCTAAGTTGAAGTATTACAGATATAAATTTTTTCGATCGAATTGGGTAACCTGGAATTCTCGAAACAACCGAGTAAGATGCACCTGCTATTGTCCGACTACAACAAAGAAATGCTGTAGATGTTCATAGTGAAAAAGAAAAATATATTTATTAGGAATACTGAGTTTTTGTTAGGTACCTAAGAAAATCTACACCCAGAAAATATTGGGGCTAAATTAATTAAGTTGGGCTTCAAATTTAAGTATCTACTGAGAAAAATATAAAACAAGAAATTGATTTAAATAATTGATGAATTAATATTTTGAAAATCACAAACTACAAGCGTCGTGTTTTTATTATCATAGATGAACAAAAACGAGGTCAATAATTTACAAAAGTATCAGGAACATGCTGCGCTACGTTCATCAGCTGTTGTTTAAGGAAGAAGTTTTTGAGTTATCGTTCTGCAAAATGTACCGTGCAACATGCAGACATAAACATACTATCAAAGATGTCTAGATTGATGGGAGAATATGTGGAGATGAATGATTTCCAAGTACATATATACAAATTATTGTTAGCCTCTAACAGTACTAGTCGACGGATCTACTGTTTTGACGGTTAAACGACAAGAAAGTTGACAATTGACGTTTGTAACAAAACGGTAAGTGTGTATGTTCTAGTAGCAAGACAGACCACTATTGGTGAAGTGAACATAAGTAAAAAGATCATACATAAATAGATGAAAGAGTAAATTATGCAGAAGGCCCCTTTCTAACCATTGTATTTTACTCTGTTTTTGATAATTACACAGATAATTTTATTTATCAACAATATCACCTATTGAACAATAATATTTGAATATTTAGTTCATAACTTTAGTTTTGAATAAATTACACGAATTCTACTTTAATTTAATTATTTCCAGTTTTGTCGCCACATAAACAAACCGAGAGAGTAAACGAAATGGTATCTTGTATAATAAAAATTAGTACTAATGGAAATTCAACATTTCAAAACCAGGATTGAACAAAATTCTTTTAATAACTAAGTACTAATCTAATTGGAGTTACATTAGCACATAGTGGACATCTATTTTAATTAAGTGGATGTCTGTTAAACACTGCGTATGATATTACATAGCCGTTGATTTTTACTAATTTTGAATGCAAGCTGGGAATTGCATACTATTTGTATAAATCAAGATTAACCTGTGATATGAACAGCAATCTCTCGCACAAATTAATATAGCATATGTAAATTTCCAAAGACATCGACTAAAATGATGTACTTTTTTTCTATATATTTGCCAATTCTAAAGCTGTGCCATAGTAACTAACTTTTAATTGGAAAGATATTTAAATATGTACTTTTCGTTCATTTGAATTTTTAAGCATGAGACAGATGGCATGAGTTAGTTAGCCATCAAGAAATGTGAAGCGATATTTATGAAACACATTCAATGCATGCCGATAATCTGTTTTCTTTCAAACTTGTTCAGGAACCGCTGATGTTTTTCCGTTTGTGCATGATACATATCGACATACCAATGCATTTACCATTATAGCAGTTACTATTACCTATCGTTTCCTACAATGATCTTTGCGAACATCTTATTGTAGGGACCTCTCCTGCGAGATGCATATCTACAGCTAGCAATATTTAGTCATATCAAAGTCAAATAGTGTAAAATCAAATATATGGCTTTTATATTCAAGTATTCCGAATAGACAAAGTGTACCTCTTAATTATGACCAAGAATTGTATGTTTCTAGGTAAATACTTTCTTTAGAAAAAAAGATGAAATCCAATATTTGTATTACTTTTTTAAAATGTAAGGTTTCTCCAAAATTAAACGAGTATTATAAATTAACAACATTTAACTGTTACTGCAAATTAGTAGATATTATCTACATGTAATACACAAACAAGTCGTAAAGGGATATAATAAGTAATTATTTCTCGTAAACATATTTTTACTATGTATTACACATCCATTCTTCTACGATCCAAACATTAGTTTTTATGCTCGATTATGAATATAGAAATTTATTAGGTAAATCCAGTCTAAATATATTGACAAGAAATTAACTAAGTGTATCATTTATTTGGATCTATTTTACCTTAACTATTCATTTGAATACAAAATGTTCGTAGTAAAAGGTCTTCAAAATGAACTCCTCTGCAGCAAAAAATATTTGGGTATACTTACTTTTCCACGAAGTGTTATACTTTGTTTTTAAGAATAAAAAACTGTAGTTTATAGCTTGCTTATGTGTTACGGTGTACACATATTTGAATGTAACAGGACAAATTTAATGGACTCACACCTCATACTAAAACCAGAATATGCGACATATTGTGTTAAGAGAGGAAAAAGTATACTTGTACTGTGCATTTAAAAATGATTATAGATCAGAACAATTTCGAAACATTACGGCAATATTACACTAACACTTCAAAGTTCCACAAAAGACATATTTACTGTATTATACTGTGTGTTTTTATGTAGGAGCAGTAAACATATAAATACGACCGAAAATTCTATAATTCCACAGTATTAGAGATACGAAATCAGGCATTACCTCCCAGTATAAAAAAGCCTTTAGACATCTTCAAAAGTTTATTTATTAAATATACAGGGTGATTGGTGAGAATGGCCTATTAAAAGTATTATACAAATGGATCGGAATTTTAAAACAAAATTTTGCAGTTGGATATGGTTGAATATGAACTATCACGTGAAAATATTTTTGAATAAATATCACTTCCGGTTAACCGGAAGTGGGCATCAACTTCGATTTTTTAAATAGCATGCTATAAAATAAATTACAAATTCAGCTTCTATGATGAATTCTACACATATTTCGTGTATTATACCCTATACCTAAATACCATTCCTTCTGAGTTATTCGCAATTAAAGAAAAAAGTGACAGATACCGATCCTACTTTATAGTGATATTACTTCACGTAAGAGTAAATGAGGTGAATGAAATTTTGCATACCCACACCTGATATTATGTAGTTATACAGGATTTGAAGTTTTTTTCTGTAACATTATACAGGCTGTTTAAAAACTTAGTTGCTTATAAATAAGTTCAATCCGCGGAAAGTAGATTTTCTTAAATGGAAAGCTATATATTTTATTAGATATTATGATTCTACAAAATATTCTCTTTGAATCCGTATTAGATGTTCCTATACCTAAAATGTAAGGTTAATAAGTTACAACGATTTAATTAACCTCCGTACTTAAAATGCTCAGATACGTCAATTTACAGAGGCAAGTGTGCTTAGCTCATTTGTTTTACATACTTACTTGCTACTTATTTTGACGTCTGTCACTTTGTTAATCGTATTTTCGAAACGTCCTCCGATTGAATTATAGGAATAAGGGATCCTTTAGGCAAATAACACCAGATGATTAGCAAGAATTATAGGAATACGTCTCCGAATATAGAATGCCTCAATAGAAATGGTTGCCATGTCGAACCATTTAGAAAACTTATTTATTTCTGTTATTATTATTGTTGTTCTTATAATTTTTCTACTGTATCTTTTATATTCTTTTTTATTTTTTTAATTTTACCTAATTTGTTATTACTAATTATTTAGACCTTTGATGTAGATTTACTTTATGTTGATTATTCAAATACCAACTGTTGGGAGTATCTAGAAGAATTCTTAGATAATCTAATTTTTTTACTGATATTGTTACACGTGGGTTTTACTTTACATTTTGGATTTTACTTTTATTTTAGATACACAAAAGACTCTTCAATCAACTAATATTTCATTCAGTAAAAAAAACAACAAAATATTTTCTTTTGGACACACTACTTCAACTGTTTTTTAATATCTGCCTTCTTAAATAATTATAACTGTTATTATTACTTAACAGGTATTGTTCTTTCACCATTGTTCTACGAACATATCGGTCGCTAAAACTTTTTATATCTTAAAAATTCTTAGAAATTTTTGCTGATCATTGCTTGTAAATGTTAGTATCTTTCACTAAACGTTTGATGCGTTTATTTCACAATTTGATTACATTCACTTTGCATAATAAATAAATTCATGATTACCTGATTTGGTCTATTCTCAATGCTAATCCATTCTAACACAATATACTGAGAAAAATGTATTGCACAGAAACGAAAACAATGTTATTACAGAGGTAAAATAAAAATTGTAAAAAAATACTAAGATAACAATATGTTTTGTAACAAATAAAATAATTTTTTGTTGTTGTAAAGTAAACACCCACATTGTTTACCCTAATTATTGTACTGGTGTAGATCTATTTCCTACAGTGCACGCGAGAACAACTAACTAAAATGACAGACGTCAAAATAAGTGGCAAGTAAGTATGTAAAACAAATGAGCTAAGCACACTTGCTTCTGTAAATTGACATATTTGAGCATTTTAGGTACGGAGGTTAATTAAATCGTTATAATTTATTAACCTTACATTTTAGGTATAGGAACACCTAATACGGATTCAAAGAGAATATTTTGTAGAATCATAATATTTAATAAAATATATACCTTTCCATTTAAGAAAATGTACTTTCCGCGGATTGAACTTACTTATAAGCAACTAAGTTTTTAAACAGCCTGTATTATGTTACAGAAAAAAACTTCAAATGCTGTATAACTACATAATATCAGCTGTGCGTATGCAAAATTTCATTCGCCTCATTTACTCCTACGGGAAGTAATATCACTATAAAGTAAAATCGGTATCTGTCACTTTTTTTCTTTAATTGCGAATAACTCAGAAGAAATGGTATTTAGGTATACGGTATGATACATGAAATATGTGTAAAATTCATCATAGAAGCTGAATTTGTAATTTATTTTATAGCATGCTATTTAAAAAATCGAAGTTGATGCCCACTTCCGGTTAACCGGAAGTGATATTTATTCAAAAATATTTTCAGGTGATAGTTCATATTCAACCATATCCAACTGCAAAATTTTGTTTTAAAATTCCGATCCGTTTGTATAATACTTTTAATAGGCCATTCTCACCAATCACCCTGTATATATATATTATCCAAAACTACACATCAGTTAATAAAAATGCCGAGAGGTAAATTGCTACCCGGGGAAGAAGAAAAAAGAAATTATAAAATTATATAAAGTCGAAGTTTTTAAACCAAGTCAAAGCTAAGAAAATAGAACGATCCCATCAATTTTATAATGTTGGGTAATTCGTATGACAAAACTCAGCGCTTATCGGATATTTCGGTTAGTCTTTTCTGGTAAGACTGTCCAATCCAATTTTTCACTCAAACATCATTAGGTGTAGTTTATGTCGTTTTTCATGCTGATTCTGAAACTACTTATAAATTTGCTCCATCACGTCAGTATTTTGAGACATTTTTGTAAATAGCTTTTTCAAAAAGTATATTAAATTCTACAGAATTTCAAATATATACGGAGTTGCGCACGGCTTGTTAGATTCAACTTAAGTCTGTTTGTAGCTGTACGTTTTTTAATTTCATAATGCCCCTTGCATATTATATAAATAATCCCAGCAGCTTCTGTTATGTATGTGGAGAATTCATTACTCAACGAGATAAACGGAATATTACGCCTTTAATAGAAAATTTATATTTTCACTATTTTGGTGTAAAAATTAAATATCAGGGCAAGGAATGGGCTTCTGACATTTGCTGCGCACGGTGTGCTGTTATTCTGAGGGACTGGTCAAACGGCAAGAACACCGCTATGCCATTTGCGCGACTTATGATTTGGCGTGAACAAACGGACCATTTGTCTGATTGCTACTTTTACTGCACGAAAACTTTCAAGTTCTCCAACAAAAACAAGAACAAAATTACGCTAGTGTCTTTTGTTACTCGTCCAGTACTTCATTCAGAAGCTTTGTCAGTACCAAGACCTATAGGTGTTTCGAGTGAAGAATACTACTATTACAGATGCAGAAAAAGAAATTTCCGATTTATTATCGACCAGCGATGATGAATAGTTGCCATCTCCAGAGGACGGACCTCACTTAGTAAATCAGTCAGAATTAGATGACCTTATTCCAGGTTTTGAACTTGTGAACTGTAGCAGAAATACTAGGATCTAGACTTCCAGGATGGAAGCTGCTAGCCCGGGCACACATATTTCTATGTGTTGTAATCGCTAGAGAGAACTGTCACAGTAGTTTTCAACCGAAGAAGGTCTTTCATTCTTCAATAATGTCGATGATTTGATGCTAACATTAGGTCATCAACACAACCCAAAAGAATGGCGTCTTTTTATCGATGCTTCGAAATTGAGTTTGAAAGCTGTCCATCTTCACATAGCAAACGTTTATCCATCCATCCCGGTTGGCTACGCACACTCCATATGAAAAAAAATTACGCACTGGATTCATCATTGGACGGTTAAGTGTTCTCACTGGGCGTAACATATTTATATACGACTCGATTGCATACTCATTTGCAACTCAAGGTTCCTATTCTTCAGTCAGCTAGCCGTACTGTAGCCGACCGTAAACCCGATAACGCTCGAAATAAGTCATGTCTATGCATGTGGTAAGTATATAGGCCATATTTATATATCAGTATCATCTTTCATCTGTTGCTGAAAATAGATTCTTTTGCCTTTTGAGAAACTGCAAGTGTCAGCATCCTATCTATTTAAGATTCTACAAATGTTTCAACGTTTATAAATTGTAACTGACTTTAAATATAGTTAAGTTCTATAAATTAATCTCGTCTCTCTAGCTCTATTTATACTGAATTATTTCGGTTCTATAGACCGTCTCAACCTTAGTATTCAGTATGTGTCTTATGCAGATACACTACTTAGATGCCAGTTCGCCAATGACAAGTTAGGTTGGTAAGTCATTTTAAATAACATGACATTTTAAATACTTGTAGGTTAGGTTATTCTAAAACGAAACTATCGGGCGATCGAGAAAGATTGTCTGAAAAAAAACTACTTTCCCAAGTCGATAAGTGTGTACTTATTTCCATTTATGCGTCTGAAGTTAGAAGTATACACAAATTAGTGAACATAATGTCATTTTTCAAGTTTATTTATTCATTGGCGTCCGTTTTTTTTTTTGACAAATACCAACCATAAACACGCTCGATAATAAACTGAACTGACAACTTCGCCTTTATATAAAAAGAGACAGTTTATTACAAATCGTTTAAGATAGTATGAGAGGTATATATCCCATAAGAGACCGCACTGAATACTAAGGTTGAGACGCTCTTATAGGCATGTTCCATGCAAACGAGAGTACATTATACAGGCTAACAACTTGAACTACGAAAGCCTATTGATAGGAGAGGGTGGTGGGAGTTAAAATTAAATGTATCCATTTTAGTATTGTCAATTTTTTGTGTGACAGGAATGTCAGTGGTTATGTCAAATACTTTACCGAACCATCAAACTTTATCTAATGGAATACACAATGAATGAAAAAGTGTAAATTATAAAATGGTTTTATAATTTGTCATAGTATTTGACATAACCACTGACATTGTTCTCATACAAGCAGTTAACAATACTAAAATGGATACATTTAATTTTACCCCCACCTTCTCCTATCAATGGGCTTTCGTAGTTCAAGTTGTTATCCTGTATATACAGTTTCATTTGCTCCCAATAGCACATATTTATTATTATTAATATACATTTTTATTAATCTAATTATTTATTTGCCTAAGTTAATAATGTGAGAGCTTATGAGGCGAGGATTCAAATTCGCTAGGAAGGGTATTTATTTTATTCTCCATCGAGCTTTCCTATACGCTTCTCGGACTCGTTATTCAGATTTAATTGACTTACGACAAAATGATGTGTGTAACAATGTCAGAATATATTTGATTCATTTCACTTAAATTACTATTTCACAAATCATTAGGTTTTAGTGTAGAATGTTAGTCGATTTACCATACCTTATACCAACAAATCCAAAAGTCATATATGTAGGATGTTCTGTTACAAAATATAAAACAGTTCATTAGTCAGATAAAACCTAACGTCCTGTATACATCAAAATATTTTGTGTTGTAGAATACATATATCATTTTGGAGATCTAGAAATTACGAACATTCTTCGCTAAAATTCGTAGCTAAACCATAAATAATCCCAATTAAATGCCACACTTGAAATATGAACACATATTATAGAAACACGACAAGAAATAAAAAAATGATCATGCAGATAATAAAATGTAACCAAACATAAAGCATAAATTACAAACTTCTATATCAAATAAATATCTACTACTATGTATTATTCCTAATTTGTTACAGTATACATTACTATAGTGAATGCTACAAAAAGATTAAATTAAATTAATGAGCTAAGTATTAGTAAAACAAAATCAGATAATATAATAGAAGCGAAATATAAGAGGAACAAATAACAGTATATGTTTACAATCAAAATGTTACAAAAACAGAAAATCAAACATATGTAAGAATGTCCGAAACATGCAAAGTTTTTATCGCAATCACCACTTTTGTAACACTTAATAACTGTAATTTATTGTTATAACTTATAACTCACTGTGCGTGCATGCATCCGATATTTTTTTCTCATAACATAGTTACTTGCCTATATTTGCGCAATAACACCTACAGTTTGGTTTTGTATAGGTATAATCACAACATATTGATTAGTGAATAATATTTAGGGTATACAAAACCAACTGGGTTGTTAAATAACTAAGAATTCAAAAAGCGGGTTGATTAAGTTAAATGATCGGCTTAGATATTTATAAATCCCATTCAATACTTTATTAAAAGCGCTTATAAAACGGCGAAACGTGTTTGAAAATAATATCCAGCGTGTTACATTTGAAAAAACCCAAGTCCGAAGTGGATTTACAAAACTCGATCGCCCTATAATAATGGCGAATAATTTCAACTTAAGTATAGACCATTGTTTCACTCGACAATTTAGCACATTTAGTGACACACTTAGTTTTTTAGTATTCATTTTCGTTTCTTATAAAAAATGGACGATATTGGAGCGTTTTTCAACTTTAATCGCTTTTCTTTCTGTAACTATAGGTTTTAAACCCAACTAATGATATACTAAATTGTTTATAATATTTAGTAGGACCGAGTGTAATATTTTAATACCGAGTGTTCCATTAAAAAAAACATAAGTTTGGTTCGTCACCGACCACTTCGATCACCCTGTATAAAGAAAATATTTTTAAAACGTAGTTCTGTAGCCCTCAATCAAATTCCATAAAGGTTTTTCGAAATTCCTCACCGTTTAATTATAATCGTCCACCTCATCTTAGTTGCACCACCATGTATATTAAGAAAATTGAATAACTCAAAAACAGTTTATTTTGGGTACTTAACTTAAGTTTTGATGCAGAATTGCATGCCCGATCTAAAAAACTAATAAAAAATATACCACACTATTTAAATTAAGAGAGTTGATGTGAACTTGCGGTAAAGATGAAGTCATATAAAAGCGTAAATAGCGAGACTGAATGACAGTATCCCTAACTACAAGTTTTCAGAATTGTAGGATTTCAGTAACATCGAAAAGTTCGAACGAACCAGTTCCGCGAATAAGCCTATATATAAGCTCACGGTAAAGCAATGTATTAATGTAGTAAAATCGAAAATCTTCTAGCAATAAAGTGGTATAGGTATATATACGATTGCGCAGTGAAGCGAATCAATGAGTACCGGCTATTGAAACGGAAAGGAGAGGTTTCCAAATACTGGAAAGTACGTAGCCATCATCACGATTGAGATTGCGGGGATGTCTTTGTATCTCGATCGTTTCCCTTACCTTTCGAAGTCCGACAAATTTTGTGTGCTGTGTCAAGAAAATATTCAACTAAGACTAAGTGTGCCGAAGAATATATTCTCAAGTACCGTTAATGTTCTTTGATCTCAGTTTGAATTAAGCATCTCATTTCACGTATGGACACTGAACAACAATCGCAAACCTTCTGATATCCCCTTCCCATTTATTTTATTTTACTCTGTATTTAATGGAGTATATTATATTACTAAACCTCCGACATCCGCATAATATAACTTTGGGGCGTGAAAGCATTGTTATCATCATAAAAATCTGTGTGTGTGATACCATATGCACTTTGGAAAAAAATCCGTAGATGTGCTACTATTCAAATAATATCTTCCACACTAATTTTATTTTTTCCGGACACTTATTTTACTTGAAATACATTTTTACGCAAAAATGTACTAATATTGCTAATGCAACGCTGTATAGATCTGAGAGTGAAATTGTTACGCGTAACAAATGTGAGGAAATAGAATGATGATTTAAGTAAACTAGATATTGAAAAATAGATGAAATTGGAATAGGTGCTAGTTACTACAAATAATATTGTTTAGGTAATTGTTGAAATATTATATATTTCCAAGCAACTAAAAGCATTTAATAAACAATTAGCATGTCAAGTACACAGTAAGTATGTATAATATCACTGAATATGCATATAATGTAATGTATATATAAAAATTGATAAACATCGATGAACGATTTATTAACAGCAGATTATGTAATTTTCATTTCATCATATAATGTTTTGCAATTCCTCATATTTCTTCCGACTAAATTGTCTTCGTAAAATAGAAGTAAAAAATCCAACACGATAAGCGGACGGACACTTACGCATTGATTTATTATTTCAAAATTTTTATATCTGAAATTGTTTAGAGATTTAGAGACATCCAAGTAAAGTAATTTTTTAATAGAACTGACAACCAAAAGATTCATATTAAAATATTGGCTTGATACCTCCGGTTCATCGTGAAAGCACTTTTGACATACTTTTTATTTATATCATGTTATTTCACACCATAAAGAATTACTAGAAAACTTATATAGTTTATTGCGAAAATGAAGTGGTAACTGAAGCACTAGTTGGATGTAATTGTCTACTATAAGAAGAATATTATCCAAGCACTGACAATTTATTTCCCGTCACTGTCCATGTCACTACGCATAACCAAATGAATGGTGCAAATAAGCGCGTCTTTCATCCAAGTATCGTTATCAAACGCTAGATATTGATCATATAATGCCAGCATTAGCTTGTAGAATCAACTATTTTAAATTAGAAGATTTCAACAGCAATGCTATATTAAACCGTAATTGAAAATTTGACATCTTCATGACACGTCTTATACAGGTACGTTAATTTTGCTACAGTTCAGCAGAGATTTAAAAATTTCCGATTTAAGATGCCTTAGAGTGTACAACTGCATAACACTAACGACAATATATACTGATTCTTTATATGGATTTATTTAGAGAAAAGATGGTTCCAATGATGCTAAAAATATAATAACAGCTATATGTTGTAAGTAACGAATTTAGTGCACAAATAAAAAAAAATGTATTTGTAACATGTAATTGCGTATATTCTTATCAAGTAGAAGTAATAACCATTTGAATACATGCGCTTTGCATGCAAATGATAAATATATCAAACTGAGATTACAAATACAATCGCTTTGTTATTATGCAGAGTAGTTGCTAATGGCGGCACCCTGTCTTTTTTTCTTTAGCTTGTGCTAATCATTAATTGTAACACCATATATATTTCTACCCAAGATTCGTTTATATATACCGTATTTACTCTAATAGGCACCGCGGTGTTTAATTGTTTAGGACACTTTCCTCTGCGGCGTTTATTAGAGTGCGACGTTTATTTCAATCTGAATGCAGTTGACGAGGATTCTCTACCTATCTAGCGTGGACCCTGCGCACATAAGATGCGGTGCTAATTAGAATAAATACGGTAAATACATCTATATAAAGAAAGTATAGAAAGGTTGAATTCAAAAAACAACGTATGTATACATTAATGACTGAAGCATGATACAGTTATAGAAGGTACGCTGGATAGACGTTGAATCAAACTTTTGAGTCCAGAAATATTCTCATTATCTTGTTTTGTTTAATGTGCATCGCGGTTTTTATTTTATGCGCTTCGCTGTTAGCATAGTAAAAAATATGAAGTTTAGCGTTACCGCAAAAATTTGCCGCTTACAACTCAATCAATTTGCTAATTTCATTTGAAATATGTAATACATGCAATAAAATTAAGTAACACTAGAGATTAGAAGCGTTTCCTAGCGCCGCAATGCATTTAACAAGAAATTTGAACTTGGTTCAAGGTGACGTCATTGTTTGAAATGCACGTTCGACTTTGGTTAAAAACGCTTCTAACCGATTGCGTGTATGATGTCACCGGTAGATCGCTAGAATGATATATTTTATAGCGTTTTCCACTGGGGGAACTCGTGTTGCATCGACACTGCCCTAGAGTAGCGTCATATGACGTAACCACTGATTCTGCCCTCGCTCAGAACTAGTGCAATACCTACGTGAAATATAGGTATGTCGATAAAACTGGCGTTAGTGATTTAATGCTTTGTTGGGATAAACTGTATATAAAAGTAAATAGTAATACGTATGAAGTAAAAGTAGATGAAGAATTACAGCAGAAACTATTACGTACAATGATTGTTTAATTATTATTCATTTCTGAAAATGGTCTTTTAGTGGACAAGATATTTTGTATAAAATACGCAAAAACGTATTTTATGGATCATGACTATAAACAATGCGTATCATTATCTGTATCTCAGGATAACATAAAGTAGTATGTTTCAAAATTTAACAGTAATTTGTAGAATATTTTCGGCCATAACGATTACCCGATGAAATATTGATTGTATACATTTATATACCCACTTGCCCACTGCATGCTTATCGAAAGTACAATAAACTGAATAATTTGTAATAAGTTCAGATTGCACTATAAGTGGCCCCGTCAATTTTGAGAGGACCAGTTTTTCGCACTCAAGGTCAAATTTAGTGACGCTCACATGTCGTCATTTTTACGTAAGCAGCACGAAATTTACCAGTGGAACACATATAATTTTTGCTTGCAGTGAGTGCTAAGACCAGTGGAACAGCTAACTCCGAAGTTAGTGCACTTTTAGTGCGCTCTAAATGTCCGAGCGGAAAACGCTATTAGATACAAAAGAAACCGTTTCAAGCGGTTTGATCGCTAGAAAACACCTTAGGTAGTTATTTTTTGTAATTTGTCATTTTATACTATGACATAAACTTTCATGTTGCAATGTACATTAGATATACACATATAAACCCATATGTGTTTTATAAATGTTTTTTATACTTCCAATCTACGTTAGCAATTCCAAACTATAGTTTTGAAAAATAAAAAGCGCTTAGGACTACTTCATCAAATATGTCTGGAATAGTTATATGTTATTTGAACGTCTTGAAAATGCTGAACCTTCTTCAAATTATTTTTTTATAGAAACCTATTTCCTTTATTGTTACTCTGTTTTTTTTTTCTAATTTCAACAATATGACATACGTAGAATATTAAAATGTAACTTTACCATAATTAGTACAAAATATGTTTTCTTAAAAAACAAGGAAGTTCTGCCTTCCTGTTTTTAAGTTGTATATACATAAATATGTTTGGCAAGATTAAAAAGCGAGATATGCTGCAACTATATCATAAATGTAACAGAAATTCAAAACTAATCTATTAGAATTCTTCACCGTGAACAACGAACGCGCTATTGAAAACGATAACTACGGCAACAGGGAAGGTAATAAATTAGTGCCGTTTCAAAGATATAATATATTCTTAAAAACAAAATTGTGAAACTATTTTGTTGCTGTTCGCCTAATCATTATGGGATCGTTGTGATGACACCAATATGGTTTTTCGCCTCATAATATAAAGATTATTTCTGATTCTCTCGCTGAAATCTTGCTGGGGAAATGGATTGGAAATAGATCCAGATACGTAAGAAAATAGTTATTCAAACGACAACAATATAACTTGAATTATATTGGAGATCAATCAACAATTATTTATTGCACAAGATGGTTCTGTATTAGAAAAGTTAATGTAATCATTCTTCTTATATTTTTATTTTAAGCCTCCCTGTTTTTTAAAGAAAAATTATATTGTGTAATGATTATGTTCAAGCTACATTTCAATACCCTACGTACATACTACCGTGAGCAAATGATTGTTTAGGATTATTATTAAAGGATATTAAAAAAATCAATTTAAAAAGGGACAAAAGATATACAGTCAAGTTCGTTAAATATAAGTGTGTTATATGAAAATTACAGAATCGAATTGTTATAGCACAAGATTCTGTAGAGCCGTGAATCTAAAATTGTGTTGTTTGACACTCATGAATCTCAGCAACATGTCAGAAGACCTCCATTACTACAGTTTAATCCTAAGTACCCAAAAAACAAACGATTACATACGGCGGCTGTTTTTGTTGGCATAGTGTTGGACTACAGTATAAAATTGACGGGATGTTGGATACTGACAGCTATGTTACAATAATGCTAGATGTGTTGCAACATGAACTCCACTACACTTTTAGCAGACTAAGGCCGCTCTCTCACGGGTCGGTGCAACATCGATGCGATAACGGTGCAGCAATTGTTGCATCAGTGCTTGACAGCATATAAACTCTACTGCAATATACAGTCAACAGCGTACACATTACACATGGCACACCCAGTTCAACCAATATCAAAATGTGAAGAATCTAATTAGATAATAGAATGTTTTCTTGCAAATAGTTGCCAGCCCGTTTATATGTGACCTTGACTTCACCTCATAACCAACAGCAGTTTCAGCAGTAACTTGTGACGTCACTCTTTACTGACATGGCGCTTTGTATAGTTTCCTCAGCATGCATAATCTGATTACGGAACGCTAATTCAGTACTGTCAGTACTCTCAGCAGATTTCGAAATGCGCCCACGGTCTCTCGCGAAAAAATACTTACTATTTCGACACAACATTCTCGCGGTCTATTAACGCGCGTATTTTGAATTGAAAGTTCGTTACAGATATACGTCTGGGATTGAAGGATAAGTACTTAGAGGTCATAACATATATTAGTTGATGTCTAAAGGTAAGTACAAACCAGACAACAATGGGCCAGATATCCCATCAACATCATAATAACTTGATATTAGTGTTAGCTAAAAGAATATTTAACTAAAAACCAGTAATTAGTGTAAAAAATGACGATTGTTATTTTAACGAAGAATTTCTGTTTTTTTTTGTCTCAGAATTCTTTCCTTATTCCTTCCTTTCTTATTCTTTTTAGTCTAAATATAAACAATTCAAAATACGCAGTAGTGTAAGTAGTGTAGAGTAATACATATTTACCTAGTTTGATTATTCATCTTTTTTAAGTTAGATCCGATGTTTTAAGAAAAATTACAGCACAGTTTAACGAACATGACTGCAAGTAAAAATTAAAAACAGGAAATTTTATTATTATTATTTAGACCAAAATTTAACAACGTTGCAAAATTTGAACCTACAATGTATCTTTTATAGTAAGCGAGATTTTCATAGTGCCCCGCGAATTGTAAACTGCTTGTATAGTTTACAGTAAAATGTGAATAATCACCAGCACTGTTTTGCAGATGTAATTGTACAAGTAGCCACAATGTAGCTACATAAATACTGCATGTAACCAACCATGACATTCGGTTGATGCTTATTTGTCAACAGAAATTGTAAATTACTACAGGCCAAAATGTTCTTGTTTTTACATTTTAAACCAGGTCACATTCAGATATGCAACACCCAAATTCCCAAATACAAGCCACGTTTTTTAAATTTATTTATTCAATGATGAAAAATCGTTACGTAAAAGCAGAACGGAATGATAAAATTCACGGAAGATCCAACCGCATATACTTTTCGCGATCCACACCAAGTAGAAATCTTTCACGGATTTCGAACCCTACTACATACCTTTTTGTACTCGCTTATCAAAACTTGTCATTTTCGCGGTTGCATTTGCGTGATGGAAATTACATTAAAAGAATACATTATTACTACAATAATAAGTATAATTATGCACATGTTCATTTCCACTAAATTTGATCTATAAAAAAATTCATAAAATTAAAACTACAAAAAATAACGGCAATGGTGCTATCTGTTATATATCTATATTATTTATTGCTAGGTCCCAATAACAATTAAAGGAACATGCGCACTGAATCGACTCGGAACAGAACGATCGGCACGTTTTGCTATAAATGAAATTCAATGAATAACCGTGCATTGGTTCGGTTCGACGGCTCGGGTCGGTCAGATCGTCTCAGCAACCTCGGAAAAGAAAAAACAAGCCCATTTTACGTTCATAGAAAATGAAGAGGATATATCATTAGATCCTAATCTAGCACAAAGTTCAACCAATTCTTGGCAGCGACGATTAAAAATTATAAATATACATGGTGCCATGAATCATCGTTGGACATTGGATATATCTAAATAAACTCTTACCGTAATCTTAACTGAATAATTTTATCATGTGACATGAAAATTAATATGCAAACGTATACGAGTAGAAATGTTAATTATGTAAATGAACTTCTCATTTTTGTCAATATCAATCTTTGCATATCATCCCATGCTAAGGCAATCGTAACATCTTTGTCAGATTCTGGTAAATTGACGCTGATGTAAATTATAATTAATAATAAATTGTTTTAAGTTATCCGTTAAACGACCGCTGAAGATCGACTAACACACCGATTGTGTACAGTTCACACTCACATTTCTGTTTTGCCGTTCCGAATCGATTCACTGCGCGGCTAACCGATTCAGTGTGCGGCTAAACTGACATGCTGATCGTTCCGTTCCGAGTCGATTCGATGCGCGTGCTCCTTAATCCTTAATCAGAAAATAGCACCTGCATAAAGGCCTAGACACACCTATCATACACTCTTCCGATGCGACTACGATCATACGGTCGAACGAGTGTCTGAGAGGTAAATGGCACTGAAACCAGAACGCCGTAGTTCACACATTTTCGACACCTGTCCGTTCCCACTCCCATCCGTCTCCGTTTTTTCGTCCGATCATGCAGACTATTCGTTTGCCGGCTGCGGGACGCATGTCGTTTGATATTTTCTTTTGTATGTGAATATATGCGATGTTATTATTATTTAATACTAAAATAGGAAAAAAATGGCGGCTATAAAACCGGAAACATCCAACAGATAAGGTATAAGTGTAGAATACTCTCCTTCTGCAGATCTTCTTTTCCAAGCAGCATGTACCCAAAATCTGCGTTATCTGTTGTTCTCCATGAAAGATCTCTGAATTCCTTTATCTTCTTCTAAACAAAGTGCTCTAAATCGCAGTTGCTAAAATTTTTGAACATTTTGCGCACAGGACTGTCCACGATATTGTTTAAATCGACACGGCGAGTGTAGCGAGCCAAAGTCGGAAATCGAAAAGTAGCTTGGAGCTTGTATTATATGTGTGCTCACCTCTTTCCGATCCCACACCGATCCAATTCTTGGAGCAACATCGCACCGGAGTAGGATCGGAAGGTTGTATGAGAAGTGTGCCCCAACCTTAAATCTAGTATTTACTAAGTTTCGTTTTTGTAAAAATATATGTAGAAATGTTTTGCAGAAATATGTTTTAGTGTATAGTGTAATTTTAGTGTCTACTAAATATTTATTGATTTAAATACCATAAAAGCAAAAAATATGTATGTAATTATTTAATACACCTTATTATGAAACACCTGACAGAATGCTAGACAGTCACAGTCATTTATTTTTTGGTTACTCCACAAAAATTGTTATAAATATATTGTTTATTAATAAAATTGATAAAACTTTGCTGTTGCAAAATATATTATAGAAATCACGTGCGTGAAGACCATTTTCAGCATTCGCGCTCATCCTGGAAATATCGCCTTCCCACATTTAGTATGTAAATAACTATATTTATCACGGTTTAACATTAATGTTCGTACATAACAAATTTTGTTAGTTGTACTGCCGCAATTAATAAAATTTTCAGGTTATGTTACTTTAAAGCGAGTGCTTTATATGATCATGAATAACTTTCAAATTGTAATTATACTTAACTTAAGTACTGAGTATCAATATGACCTACACTGCGAAAAAAATCTAGCCAATATTTAAAATTGCCCAGGAATCTTTTAGAAGTAACTCAGGACATAATCGCCATTAGTAACATTTATGATTTAACTTACACGAATAATGTCATTGACAATTGTCAATTTTGTTGAGAGCATTGATTTACATGATAATCTATTATAATTCTACGAAAAAAGAAATTGCGATAAAAATATTTCAACAATTTCTTTCTTTGTTTACTTTGTTTTTGCTTACTTTACTGCATATTTTTATATATTTAAGTTTCATTTGTTCATTTATTCTTAAATCATATTCTACGAGTTAGATTGTGATTGTAATAATACAAGTTGTTACAAACACCAATTTTATTTTATATCGACAAAATCTGCACACCTGATGTACCTATTTAGCTTTCTGAGTGGAATACCGCAAATACATTACTTTATTTCGAATGAAATAAATTTATATGTAAGGCAACATCATTATGCTCTAAACAATCACAAAAGCGAATTAGCACAGAATCTGAATTGCAATTTATAAATACGTACTTTTTACTCCTAATTTTAGAAAACACAAATACCTATTTTGTGGAAGAAATATAACGAATGATATCGGATTAGTATGATAAGACTATATGTATTACTATATGCGCACATATACCTGAGCAATATTTTACAAGAATAAAGTCGATACCATTACAATATTTAAATAAAACTATAATCTTTATAAAAATCAATTCCAAAACACACGCAAACAATATGCTAATAAAGCTGGTATAAAGTTGTAGATTTTGATTATTCGTAGAAATATAAGACATATTCATGAAGATAAAAATTAGTGAATTTATAAGAAATCTTGCAATGGTATCGCAGTTGCTTAACTACATGATACAAATTTTCTTTGTACAAGTGGCACATATGTTGTATATAAAATAATATCATATACGTAGGCACATTTTTGAACCAAATTATATCATCTAATTAAACAGTATGTCCACCAGACAGTCAAAATACGTACAGGTTCTCAATATATATATATATGTATATAAACAAGTACATGCACACTTTTAGATAATAGAATCAACAGGGATTATATTACATTATTATAAAAGATGTACAACAGTATATTTTTATTCACTCAGTCATTTAGTTATGTATTGCGTATTTAATTATTTACATAGTTTAGTATAGAAAAATAGTGAAAGACGATTAAAATAAATATAAATAAGTTACATTAATAACACTAAATCAGATTCATACCATAATATTTCTTTGCAATTGAGATTTAATTGGAGAGTACCATGCAGCAAGTGCACAATAAGCTACACGCAAATACTTAATATAAAATGAGTGAGTATATAATATATAAAAACGATTTACATATATCACAGTAATATGAAATGATTCACAATATTTTAAATCATGAATTTTAAAATGTTATAGTTAATAGGCGGACATAAATAAATTGTTTACAATAATTTAACTAAGCTTGTATGATATATATACAGCGGATCCGTCTAGCGCGTCAATAAAACCTCATTATTTTAAATAGATACTCCTGTACGTTTTTATTATAATCTTTATCAATTTCTTTTAGTGTTCCCCATATTACTCATTCTGACATACTACCGATCTTTATTAAAACTGTTTATGAATGTGCAGAACGGTATGGCTAGAAATGCCTTAAAATGAAAACTCTAGGTTAGTTAAAAAGCGATTTGAAAAGGACAGTTACGTACGCTTTAATTTACGTTAATACAAAGTTAACGACAATGTTTCATAAATACAAATTAACCTATAGCATAGCCCCTGCTTTCCGGACAGTGTGCGTATGTATTTAACTTTTAAGACAACATAAAAGTACTAGCAATGGAAAGAAAGTAGAAAAGTCTCTAGAGTTTTAATTATAATCTTGGAAAAAGAAATTTAGTTGGCTGGATAGCACATAAAATCCGGGGAATAGGTTTTTAAATGCGAAGTGAGGAAAACAGGGACGCCATAGAAAAATCCTTACCAATACCACTAAATTTTTTGTATAGAATAAATTTTTAAATATTTGTTTCACTGGAATAGAATAAATAATTATTCAGTTCTATACTCATTCAATTCACTATTTTCATTATTTGTAGAAACTTTCAATATTCATATTAAAACCTGCAACTGCAATAACTTGCAATTACACTTTTTGAAAAATTTCCAAAAATTCAATTTTCGTAAAAACAATGTAAGACACTTATATACAACGAGATATGACGTAATATTCAGGATGTTCTATTTAAAATAACAATGTCATATTATGCGGTGCATACAATTAATACCCATATAATTGGGTACAATTCTGCATTTTGAATTCATTAACTTAATTTTCAGTATACACATGCTTGTGGTGAGTGTCTTCGAAAGACATTACCTTTCGGCAACACTCTAAATCACGACATATGTGACAATAGCCTAACTCACGAGAATTTTTCAAAGATGTGACATGCATGAAAATAAGAAAACGCCTTTACTTAATGTAACAATAATTTATCACTTTTATTATGTCCGCTATCTAAATTGTAGCTGCACAAACTGTGTAGTTATAATTAATGCTATAATAAATTTATCTTGAATTAATTTTTCTAATAAGCTATTACATATATAAAATAAATATTGTGATTAATAAAACTGGTTTAGTTACGTACTTTGGATAAAACTAGAGAACGCAGCAATACACATCACAACAGACACATTATAAAATTATTTTATTGAATCAGAGTGAATTTACGAAAAATAAAATACCATTCATAGTTTTGATTACTAAACTCTGTACGACATTGTGATAACACGATTATAATGACAAATATTTATTAGAATAGTCAAATTTTTGCATAATGTCTACTAAGCAAAACTAACTTCAAAAGTAATTAAGAACATTTAAAAATAAAATGTTATATTACTTGCGATTAGCAAACTATTTTTACGGATATAATTATGTAGTTGCCTTCATATATGCTTTAGATGTTAATTTATAGCGTTCTTTTTCTCATTATTTCGAAGTCGAAAAGGTTAATATCATCAGGTTAAATTTAGTCAATTCTTTAATTTAAATTACAGCTTTAATTGTAATGTCTTTTGTATTTAAAGTCATCATAATTTAATTGCATTTCCAACTGAAATGTTTCCATTGAAATTGGCATATGGGTACATAAAACGGACACATTTTCTTTTAATATGTTTAAATATTTATTAATATACATATATGTTTTGTTATTAAACATATATATTAAAGAGATCCAAGAAAAGTTTAATGATTACTCATTCAAAAACACAATCTTTTTGAGATTGATTTTGCTTTAATAGTCATTATGACTTTTTGACACAACTTTCTATTTCACAAAGCATGATAAATTATTGCGTTTTCCATATTAAATCACAGAAAGTTAATTATACATTTTATACATAAGCAATTATTTTTATATAATTAAAATGACTGTAAATAAATTAGGAGATTTACTTATCTTAAGTTTTATGTTAAAGGTGTTAAAATTTCTTAATTTACTTAAATACATTAAATAGATATATATACGTATATTCAATTAAAATCCTTTTCCAAAGCACACACATCAAAAATGATAAAACCTCTAAATCTATGAAGACAATTGGAATGTTGCTATCTGCTTGAAGATTTCTATTTAATTTACTTATATTGTAATACCAACTGAATTTTACGCCGATATAAATGTTTTATCATAGAGATTACTTGTGATTTCATTAGTACTCCCATCTTGCGCAATATATTCTTTCATAACTCTACAAAATAAGAGAACACTATCAGAAATACATATAAAACGGTGACACATGTAACAGCGTACTTGTTAATCAATAAAAGCACAAGCAATCACTAAACTAAGAGACGAAATATAATAAACACAACAAACAAAATGTTAGTTATAGATCAATAGAAAAAAAGCAAACAAGCATTGAGTATATTACAAAATATCATGTGTTATAATAAGATAACAATATTCGCTAGTAACTACATTGGATAGGAAGGTAAAAGGAAATCTTAACAAAAACGATACAAAAATTAATCGATACAAGCGTGTGTAAAAAAATAAGTTGTATCGTAAAACAATTGTTATTTGAAAAAGAATTAAAAATATAAATCTAAGCGGATGTCGATGTTCTAATAAATATGTGGGAATAATAGTCCATGGGTAAATTCACTCACACTCGATCGTAACAATTGGATGTGAAAGTTTCAGGCATCATCAGTATGCTATTACACGTTGTATGTCAGAAGGCGCGCGATTAGTGACTAAAACGTTCTTATTCATAGTCACTTTCCACTCGGTTCTTGAGATGTTCCTGTATCCGTGATAGACAAAACAGCAAGAAGTATACGTCAGTGTACACAGCAAAATGCACAATAAAATATATAAATACAAAAGGACTAAAGCTTGTAACGATAGGAACTATTACATGTACACATATTATAACAAACTAACATCATATCTAAAAATTCAGAAAATAGCTTAATATCTGTAAAAAAAATTCTCTGGCTATTATTCTGGTTTGTTATAATTTGAAAAATTTTCAAAATTTACAGCTTATCTGAAAATTATAATGAAACATAAAAATTTCCAGAAGTTGAAAATATCTTCCTAACGCTTATTATAAGTTCTCTCCGTAGAGATTAGTTTATTATAATATGTGAATATAATGTAAGAGCACTTGTATTTCCCATATTAAATTGTTGCAAATAAAACATTCAACAGATAAAAAAATAGGCATATGTAAATGAAAATTTATTCATAAAATGATGGCGATTTTTCAGAAAAAAAATCGATTGACGTTTTCCAAAGTCTAATATTTTTAGCCGATTCTATAAGACATCAAAATCTAACTAGAGTAAACAAAACCTGCGAACAGACCTATTTTTATATTTTAAGTACACGAAACACACAAGGCAATATACATTTACAATCTATATAGATGTAAACGTAAACGTATAGGTACTTTATTTTTCACCTTCCAAATAAAAAAGGAGAATCCTTTTTGGTAAGTTTTATGCTTGGAAACTGTACTTTATAACAATACAGAAGGATATGGCTAAAAATGTAAAAACTAGTTTCTATATTCCTAAAATTAAAATTTATTTTTGGGGATTTAGTACTAATTTTTCCATTGATTCCAATAATTGTACATAAAGAACTGCATAACATACATTGATTGTGAAATCTCACAGATAGTATGAGTTAGTAAGAAGTAGCAAAAAACTTTTTTGTACGAGCTCCAGTATTAATTTGTAGGTGGGTAACCGTTTAAACATTTAATTTTTGTACAGTATTCCACAGACAAGTTCTAGGGCAAAGTAAGTTTTTCTTAAGTAGAGCAGCTGCATAGTAACTGTTAATACAATTGAAACTGAAAGGATTTCCCTAAAAGTTCCTGCTTGTTACTCTTTGTAAAAACACCAGTTAGTTTTGTGAGTAGAGAAATACATGTTTTGCTTTTTCAACATAAATTTTAATTCGGACAATTTCTTAACCTTGAATTAACTTAAAATAAATCAAACAAGATTTTGCGACTTACGTTACAATGTACATATATCTAACGTAGATAGACAGCCACATCGTTGCCTCCGTCTTTTCAGCGACGTCAACTATAGAATTGTCAGGGCTAGTCGTTCCTGTTTTGTCCCTATTTTTAAGTTATAAACATATATGACACCATTCCGGTATAGGAAATATGATAAGACTGGGCGAAGTATCGATTGATCGTCCACTACTCGATACCATAACTGGTATCGATACCTCTATACCTCGAATACCGGAAGAGTCGATTCCAAAAATCAAACTAAAATATAGCCGAGAATGAAATTTAGCTTCGAGTAGATGTGGTGTAAGACACAATTCTTTAAATTAATATAAAGGTTTCCAACCGAACGATGAAAGAGCTAAACAAATTTTATAGAATTTACTTGTGGCTAGTTTTGCACATTCTTGATATACAAATTGGCCGAGCAATCATCTAGGAATAGGAAACGATCCAAGAGTATGAGTGAATACAGAGTACATATGGTGGATATTAAACAGACAAGTGCGGCGATAGAACGATCACTTGCGTTGTTGCTAGTCACGCGCTCAAGGGATCGCCGCACTCGTCTGTTTAATATTAACACATATGTACGCTCTATTCACTCGTACTCATTGGATCGCCACCTACTCCTAGATAACTGCCCGGCTAATCTGTATAGCTCACAAATGACCTGCTTAATTTTGGTTTGAGAATATTAACAATATCTTTAGATAGTTAAATTTATTTTGTACAGTAAAAGTTAATTAAAGAAATTCTATTACAACGCCTTCAATAATAGGAAGAAATTGCTTTATACGTCAGAAGGTGGAATACACAGATGTTGAAAACAGATTTTTAGAACAGATTCAAGATTTCTACTTCAATTTTGGGTAAGAAATATTTCAATTGCAACAATTTAATATGTGCTCAAATCATCTTCAATAGAAAACATGTTATTAAAAAAATCAACAAATTCATAAAAATAAAAGCAGTACATAAATCATAAATGCAAGTATATAAAAAATCCTCAATTCGCCAAGCAGTACATACAATAAACACAATAGTAAACAAAGGAGGTGATTGAACATAGTTATCCACTTAGAAAGCTCATTTATTTAAATGCATAACGATGTTATCACTTATTTATTTCTTACTAAGTAAATAATGATTTTATAAACAATAAAAGCATACTATAGTTAGTTTGGTTACTTTTTACACTGCAAATAAAATTAATTAAAACATATTGAAATACGTAGATGCAAGTTAAAGTATTCACACGAATTAAAACTGTAAATAAAGTAGTAGCAGTAGTGGGATTTGTTAAAACATACTTCACGGTTAAACATAATATGGAAAAAGCATGCACACAGCTAAATTTGATGTGGCGCAAATATTGAAAACAACTGTGTACACATGACGAAGGAAGAAAAATGTGCTAAGATGTGAAAACGTGAAGTTTATTGTTATTTGTGCGATAATGTAAATATTCACTAAGATTTTCAGTGTAATAACAACTGACTTACAAATGCGAACTCAATTTATAGGTTGGTACTGAATGAACTCTAACATGTGCATTATATATATTATCTATAAATTATCGATTTTACAATCTTTAAAAATAAAAACGATTAATTTTTTATCGAGGTAAAATATGCAACTATTACAATGGCCATCTGTAGCTAACTAGGTTATAAAAGACGTAAAGTGTGATTAGTTGAAAGATTCAAACTAGCATCACTGAATTTAATTACATATAAATTTATAAGACAGTGTTTGATCAAATTTACGATATTTGTATTAAAGAGTGCTGTACACAAAGCACAACACATAGAGTATGTTAAAATTATAATTACACTGAACAAAAAATGTTATGAAATGACGTTTACTAATTTTTATAAAAACAAACACTGCAATTTGCTAATCTGTGGATTTTTACAAACATGTTTTGTTTGTGGATACGTCGATTTATACTTAAATTGCAGCCTATGAATGATCTGCAGCTTTCAGACAGCTAAATGAGTAATATACAATGACATATTCGTTTGTTAATGTTGATCACTATGTTTATCAACAGATATTAGTGAAAAGAATTGGTTCAATTACAATGATCTACTTTTCTGACATACATTATTTGTATTTAAACGTATTCACAAGATTGACTTACAATTGATTAACTTCGCGATTCCCCAATTCAATGCTAGAGCTACATATACAAACAGCCTACTAGTATAGAGTGCGTTCTAACGTTATGAGTACGGGAACGTTGGTTTATACATATGTGTCGGAACGCTAATAAATTATAGAAACATATATTCTTAAAATTTTAATAGTCTTTTTTTGCATCAATTAAGTGTTTGTTCTATATTTTTTATTACTCAATATAATCTTTATTTCAATACTGTATATCTGTAGGTAATAGGCTTCATTATAAAGGTCAAACTTCACTTACGCGACGCTAGGAAACACTTCGTTAGGAAATATCATTTTAATTATTTCATAGCATACAAGCCGCATTAGAGCAAAGCAACACTATATTGTACCACGTGACACCACAGTAAAGTTACCTCGCTGCTTAGTGCATCAGCTGTTCATGAATGAGTGAAAACATGAACTTGGGGGTTGTTGAACTGGTGTGAACATAACTATCTTTAAAAAAATCCCAAATTACTGTACAGGTTGTGTGTATTAACCTTTGCACTGTAGTATAACCTAAGCTAAAACTGTACCGATGGTTTTAAACGAATCTCCAGTTATTAAATACATACTTAAAACAAGAAATTATACTGATTTGACTCAATTTTTATTTTCAGAAAATGCATGAAAAGAAAAGTGAAAATCTTTAAGATAGTCATCAAAAAACATCAAACGAAACACAAAAAACGTAGCTGCAATGCTACAAATAAATCAAGGAAATGAATATAGGCACAACGGATTTTTCCAAGAAAGAATTTGTGTTAGCAATTTAGAAGGTGGCGCGGCAAGCGATGAATAGAACCTGATAATTTCTGCTAAAATTGCATATTGTTCTGTAGAACACGTCTTATCGTCCACGCATAGTATGCAATTACTGTTTTCGCAACTATGTAACGCGATTAAATACAGAAAAAATCAGGCTCCATTTCAGGGTAGCTTGTAAGTAACTAAAATATTTGAAAATTATTTAAAGAAAAGAAATAATTTAAGCTCCAAACTCCAGTTAAAACTTTTCCTAATATAATACCTTCTTTTCTGTAGAAAAAGACATTATATTATGTTTATACATCAAGAAATGCATTATTGTCAAAGCTACGCTCTGCTTAGAATTGAAAGTAACTAAAAATCACCAAAACGATGGACAGTGCATTATTGTGATAAACTACGATTATTGGTAATTATATACCAAGTTGATAAAATTTTCTTAATGAGTTTCCATAATTTATACGAATTACCTTAAACCGTACGTAACATGTCGCTGTAGAACAAAATATTCTCCGAGAGGTAACTTTGTTGCGTCGGGTAGTTCAGTGTAGTGTTGCTACTGCATGGTAGTTGTATGGTATGATACAATAAACACATATTTTCTAATGAAGTATCGCGTAGTGCATATGATATGTACTATAACATCATTTCTGATTCTGATTTATCTCATATTTTTCGTGTAATTTTACTCTGCAAACGGAATTTACTCAGTTGTGTAATAAAGATTATTATTATAATTGCGCTCCCTGATGGTTGAAAAACCAATTTCTATAATGAGTTATAAAGATATGTACCGGTTTTAGTTCTTACAACGGTAATGACGTATACATGATACTAATGCATGGTAATGTAAGACCTATATTGGTTAAGCAACGATAATTGTTTTTAAAAGATTCGTAATTGTGATTGCAGTATGTAGCACTATGTCCAGACGATTTTAACATAATCAAACATGTCTGGGACACGCTCGGAATATCATCAGAGGTAGATATTAGTATGCAACAACGTTTGTAATAATTAAAAAAAATAAATTTTAATTGACAAAACTATACCATACTGCTACACTAACATCTTGTTTCATTTACCTACAAGTGGAATTATGTCAGCGAACTTGAACTCCTAGATAATCCAGCGGTGAAGAATTTAATTAAATGCGAAGATTTAGGTTGATTTTCCTTCTACTTTATCAAATTTAGGATGCCCTACACTTGCATGTACTGATAATTAGCTAAACAGACGATGCTGTATAGAAATTCTTTCACATTATAAAACTTTTGAATACATTTTTATCATCAATCATGTTTACATGTATATACACATTTTACATTTAATATTAACATTAATGTAAGCTCACCTTCTGGCAACGAGTTTTATACGGTTTATATCCGAAACATTACATGCATATGAAATTATAATTTACAACTTTCATAGTTAGAATGTATTCAACAGATAAACTTATTTTTAGCATTTGAACCATCACAAAAAGCATTAATTTATAGATAACATATAATTAGCACACCAAGAATCTTGATTTTTAACTTAAAATATGTATTTGTACAATACTGTTGCTACTACCATTAATGTATACATTATTTCTAAAGCTGAACCATCACAGATTTATTACTATATTATGCAATACTGTTGATAATTCAATTATCTATTCGCTTTCGCATTATATATCTAATAAATGATATATAACGTTATTATCAACATTAAGAATACAAAGTAATACTAAAAATCGTGAAAATTCAGCATCGTTGATATAAGGTTATGTTAATGTGATAAATATGCGAATAAGTATTTTATTTAATACACATGTACGGATAAGATAACCAAAGTATTATGAGTACAATAGGACCGCATAACAAAGTTAGCTCAGTTTTTTATAACTCACCATCTCCGTAGCAAGGTTATTCAGCGCTTCGTCGACGATTTTCTTGTGATGATGGCTTGAAATCGTAGTGTGCGTTGCATGCCGCAGTGGTGTTGTTGGACAGCCTATACATCAGGTTTTTATCTTTTGTTCGAATTCTTACATATTTGTACATCAATAAAATTTTGGAATGTAGTTCAAAAAACAGAAATATGCAATTGGTATAAACATAGGTATAAAACTGCACCAGCAAAATTAATTGCATTTAGAAAATAGTGAATTTATAGCCAGTTTAACAAAAGACATACAATTAATTATTATTATGTCGATATTTTGAATGGAATTACTGCAAGAAACCTAACTATTATTAAAAACAGTTTTTTTTGCGTAAATCTTTAAATAGGAATCTATCTACTCTACACTATATTTTTATTTAGATTCCTTGTAAATTTTGAACACAGTAAAAATATTTTAAACGTTTTATTTAAAATAGAATGAATTACACTAACATGTTTGTTCCGTACATCGACTGGATTCCAAGATTTTATTTATAACATAAAAGATTTATGTTACAAAAGTTACAACTGTTACATGTGAATACTTCTATAAAATACGAGATGTTTTTTTTTCAAATATGTCCTTTTCATTTCATAAGAAACTTAACATTTACATAAATTTACATAAATATATGATTACTTTTACTACTCATTCAACAGATTAATAACCATATAATAATACGTAACTATAATTTTTCGTAATATTTCTTATAAAGTATTCACAGTATTTAAGATTAATTTATTGATTATCTTACGTCGATTTTCTGTAATAGTTCCCCAGTTAACATTGCACCAGAAAGATAATAAATACAGCATTTATTTTAAAAATATTTCAACAATTTTAACAATCTATGGATGAAAGATGCAACTTAAAATAGTGAAGTCAGAAAGAAAATGACGAAACAAAAGTAAATAGAATAATAATCAATAATCTAATCTATCAAAAACAATGAAGAGATAAATAAGTTATAGACATGCTCGATAAAATTCTTTTAGAACATCGTTATACTCACCCATGTCCCCACTGCTCGAAGATTCCGTGAACGATGGCGTTCCTTCAGTCCACGTAGGTGTGGACCCTTCCACTGAAGCAGGCGGTGTCCACGCCAAACCTCCCCTCGTGAATGACTAGAGTGACCAGCACCAGAACTCCCGGATTCGACACTAAGTGAAGATTTATTTTCAGCTCGAGACTCTAACCGTATGTCCCCTATACTAAAAATGAGAATAATTAATAAATACATAGTACTGTTTCTAAGTTAACCGAAATTAGTTTGTAGTTTATTTTCAATTTCGTTTTACTGCAACTGTAAAAAGAAGACAATAATTTCACATATGATTTTCACACAAGCTGAATAATTTTTTTTTTTTTTTGTGTGGTGGGTGCTTAGTTGCAGTGACTCCGTAAGCTGTATCACTTGTCTGGCTATCACTGCAACTCTCGCGTTGTAGTTTTTGTGTGTGTAAGTTGTGTTCAATTGGCTTTGTGACAGCATCATATCGCCTTTTATGATGCCGCGCTGTTAATCACTTTGCTCCCAACAGCGAATGGCAAGTCGATCCGGGATTAAACTCTCTGAAAAAATGTCACCGTCCCTCCAGAGAATTGAACCCCGGCGCCTATCGTCCTCTCACAACGATAGTCAGCCGCCTAACCACTGCGGCCATCGACCCAATAGAATGCGAAATTACCACAATTGTTATATTAAGTTGAAGAAAAAAAAAACTAAATCTAATATAGAATAAATTTTGAATTATTTCTACAAGCTAAATTCAAAAATTAAACAACGCATACCACTAAATTGTATTTTTCTACACCCGTCAATGCAAGCAAATATTTTATTTTAAAAATGTAAGCATTCGTAAGCGTTCGAATCCCTGACGAAACGCTTATATTTTTAAAATAAAATATTTGCTTGCATTGACGGGTGTAGAAAAATATAATATATATGTATACGTCAAGAAACACTTCGTTGTTTAAGCGCATACCACTGAAATAATGTAATCTAATATATGCAAAATAATCATTTTGCAAATCTACTTTACTACAAAATTTTTATCGGTAGAGCTACTTTTCAAAATATCAGTATTCCATAAACTTTTTTAAATTGTATTAATCTCCAAACGGTTAATGGTTGAATTAGAAGTTTAGCAAAACTACGAAAAATATATGTTGGTTTGCTATAATATAGAGTGTAATGAATTACATGAAACTTCAAGCATGAATTTAAGTTGATAGATTTTCATATTTTCGCTTAATATCAAATTTCATTCATCGGTCATATTGGTAAATGGTAATCGTTTTCAGCATGTAAATGTAAATTGAATTTTTACTGCACGTTTTATAGAGCAGCCAAAAATAAGAATATATCGTTGGCAAGCAGAACTAACTGATTCAAAACACATCACTGCCTGAACTCATGCCACATCTGGTATTGTGTGTCGGAAAACCGATCCATCTCTATCTACAGGTATTAGTAATTAACCAATAAAATAAGTTATCCACGTTTATGAATTACACATCCTTACATTAAAATTTAATAAATGCAAACCAATATGTTTTTCAGATATCAAAACAAAGTAAATTTCTATATAAGATAATACATATCAAGTGAAAATCGACTTACCTGACAACGTCATCCTTGTAACTCCTTGCATATCCTGGGTGAGACGTTTGGGAAGATACACGAACTCTTGTATTAGTAATACTGTGAGCTTCTATTATTGCCGGTTTGTGATCTAATTCGTCAAATGGTGGCGGGGAGTACTGCAGCAGCTCGGCACTACACCTGAAGCACACACATAAAGCCTACAGCACTAGCAATAAAAGTAAAACTTTTCACACCAAAAAAAGGATAAGCATTCGCGACTTCGCTTAGTACATCCTTAAAATGTACATATGTGAAGGTATGTAAACTATTCACTACAATGATAAAAACTACAAAATATAAGCGTTTATTAGTGTACATCAATGTGAGAAGGTAAAAAAGGTAACTGCACAAAAAATCAACAAATTAGCGTATTAAACCATCCAAAATATAAAAAACGAAAAAAAAATTATGATACGGTGCATCGAGATTGTCTTCGACTGTTATGAGTTCGTATTGAACCTGGCAAAGAAAAAATAATCCATTACTAGCAATAAAACTAAGGCTAAAGGTATATAAATAAAGCAACTTCTTTTAAAAGATAATGTGCAAAATGCTATTCTGTTTAAGGAAAAGTATTGGAGTCAATTAACTTCGAAAATTTTCAGTAGTATAACGTAGAGGTGGTTTAAACTTGGAAATAATATATTAATATCTCAAATAATGAGAGAGTGTAAGCATTAAATATGTATATGTAGTATGTATAGTACCTTAAATGAACGGCTTATAAGCGTGCGGGAGCATGTCTTTTCAAAAAATGCCCGAATATGTTTATGCATATGCATCTCTTCAATAATACATTTTTTGCTCGAATTATATTACTATAATTTTTTTTTAATTCAAGAAACAAAGTACAACATAATTATGTTTAAATAGCCTTGTGACAGCACCATTCCGTTTTTTATAATGCCGCGCTGTTAATTACTTTGCTCCGAACAGCAAATGGTAGGTCAATCGGATTTCAATTCTCCGAGAAAAATGTTACCGTCTTTCCGGGGAATTAAATCCCGGCTCCCCTCGTTTCGCCACAACGATAGTCGGCTGCCTAACCACTGCGGCTATCGACCCGTTAATTTTATGGAATAAAATAATTTTTAGTCGATTCTGGTTTTATTGATCTTCACATGGAAAGATATCAGCGATTGAAGTTTAAGTATAACATTAATTCATTTATTATTTTAGGTGACAGATATGTGTATAAAAAGCGCATAAAATGTATAGCTGCGTTATTTAGTACGCTGTAAAATATTATTTTCCCACTCCCCTTGTAGTAAGCATACCATTAATACATTGTTTCTATGGACGTAAGTTGGTTTTACTGAAATGACTGTGATTGTTATGACAATGGGACGTAAGTAATTTACTTACGTCCTCTAGGGAAAAAACGTGCATCAAAACACATGTATTTATAAACAATTGTATGTAGGAACTGCCTAGTATCGTTTCAGATGTGTCTAATTTATTAAATTCCGAGGTTGTTCACCGTTACTGTTTATCATGATTACATTTAACTTTTGAGGATTTTATTGTCTGGGGAGTGGGAAAAATGTTACAAGCAATTCGGGAGGAAACATTTACAAGTCTCGAACTCTAAAACTAGTCCTCGACTAGTAAATGTTACTTACCTCCCTTATTACTTAAATAACTATTAAAATCAAAAAGGGTGACTGCTTTAATGCGATTACAACATTGCTACATTGTGCTGTTATATATACATATAAAACTTCCACATTTTTTATTACAAACAAGTTTAAACCAAGTCTTCAGGACTAGAATCAGTATCTTCGTAATTAGCATCACGCTGTTTAGTAAAATCATATAATTTAGAAGGTAATTGTGCAACACTACGTTTCTCAAGAGCATCTAATTTCAATTTGAGAGTTGCATAATCCTTATGCATCATAAAATGTTTGTGATTTGTTAGATAATCCATATAACCAGATCGCTTTAATTGTTGACTTGCTCTTAAATTTACGCTAGAAAGATCTTCACTCAAGTTACTTGAACTTGTCGCATTCACATTATCTTTTAAAGAGTCATTACATTTTGCTTTGCTTATAAGCTTGTTTTTAATTCTAACACTCGACGATAATTTTCGAGGAAATCTATTGTTTTCGGTTTGGCGTAAAGCATTCTTATGGTTAGAAGCAGACGGAAAAATTGATTTGATTTGTTTGCTACAGCTGTTCGCAGCATGCAAATGCTTGCGATTAGAACTAATTGCTAGGGAGAGCTCATGCGGATAGAGAAAACGTCGATTTTTCTCTGGCATTTGTTCATGCTGCGCACCTTTGCCATTAATCCCGGTTTTTTTGATTTTCGGCGTACCTCTAGGAGGAACGGGCGGTGGGATTTTCGGTTTCATTTCAGATGCGGAAGAGCTGGTATGCCTTCCAACAAGGACAGCCGGATAGGAAGTAGGAGGGGAACTCAAGGGCGTCGAGGTAGATGCAGGTACTGCCGCAACCGCGGTTGAAGGTGAGATTTTTGCAGGTACAATCTCTGTGGGACTAGCTACAAATACGAAACAGAAGTGTCATAAAACATATCGGTTAGATATTAAGCATCTGATAGAGTAGGCCATGCGATAGAAGATGGCCCATAAGCATATTATGGTAACATACAAAATATCTATACTTCAGATATACGAAGCCCTACACCCTGCCTATTTTTAAAAAGCGTCAAAGAAACAAAATTTACGTAATTTGCACTTTAAAGCAGCGCAAATCGAAACAAACAAAGCACTATATTTCCACAATCTTATAAGAAATTTAAAATTCATCTAGCGCACACATTTATAGTTTTCTATCATTTATTTCGTCACAGAAAGATGTGTGTAACTTAACTAATAATAGAATTAAATTTATGTTTTATTGTTTTAATAGCTGACAAAATACCCCGAATTAATATTTCTATGCAATTATATTAATCATTCTTCGGCAAAATATTGGCCAACACTTTTTCATCTATTTCTTTAAATCGTTATTCCAAGTCTGCAATTATTGTCGTTTTCATATAATTCACTACTTTCTAATTTCACCTAATGATCATTTGCTGTCAGCGATGAATGGAATTTGTGAGAAGTAATAGCGATTTCAATCGAGTTTCTAAATTTCGATTGTAAACCATACAGCTTGTATTACATAAAAGTTTAAAAGGTGTTCGAATTTAACAACTTATCATTTTGGTTGTTTAATTTTATTCCAATTGCTTCTGTAATTAATTCAAGTTATATATTTCTGGAAGGTATGAATTAACCAAATGGAGAGTGAAAGAGAGAGAGAGAGAGAGAGATTACGACAGAAAATGAAAACATATAGCTGTATAATAAGGACATTGTTAGTTAGTGCATCGTTGTTGCAAGTGAAAAGATGGTATGTGTGAGTGTGAATCTCCGTCTATTTTATTACACACATCGTATTAAGCGCGCCGTTGCTCGAGACATACAATAAAACCTTTGTCTGTGTATTTTGATAACTTCTATAAGTTTAGCCTTGTTCTCTGCTTTGATGTTTTAATTTAATGGACGGAGTACAGACGGCCGCTATCGGCGCCACTATGAAGTGAAAAGAGACGGACCTAGTTAATACAAGTCAAAATTTGCTAGAAAGTGCGAGATTAACAACAACTAAGACAAATACCTATTAAGACTACGAGCAATAATTACAAAAAATGTTCGTCCATAAATTGTACTGCCTCATCAAAATGCCACGTCTAGATTTTTAACTCAAGAACCTTCAATAACGAACATTTCATCAAGATTCATGAAGTCGTTAGGTAGTACTATACAACGCCAAAATTATAAGAAAAATCAATATCCTCTGACAATCAACATTTTGATCAACTTTATGATATTTATCATAACGCAATATTTCGACACCAAGCTTTTGTTCATTTAAGTAAATGCATGGCTTACTAAATATTTGCAAAAAATTGAACTTCACCAAAATCAATACTGTAACTGGTTTACTTGTAAAGTTAAAAAAATGTTTTGATACAGTTTTTTAGAAAATGTTTTATCACATAACGACGTGTCTCTAGATTTTTAATTTTCATTAGCATGTTTGAGTTAGAAACTAGTTTTTTTTTTAATGGAAACCATAGTTGACTGTGGCATATTCTAATAGTTTTTTTGCTTGCAATGATGTAGAGGTCGTACCATTTATTTAAACTAATACACGTTTAATTAATGCACAATACACGTTTCTTTATTACTATGTTTAACAAAAATCATGCCTTGCCACGGAAAACGTAAGATAAACAACTAAAACATTGTGTTTACTCCACATTTGACAATTCTTTAGTTGGAGCGATTCTGCTCGACCTTGTCAAGGTTTAGTTGCTTTAGAAAGTTAATTATAGTGTACACAAATCTCTAGAAACTACGAAAGACGATCAAATTTTTGTACTTGGCTCATAAATACATATGTGCTATGTGGCAATTGCCATAATGAATTCTTATGGACACACAGAAATTCTCATCCTCTAGAAGAAAGGCGTCCTCAGATTAAGTTTGATTTCAACTTATGGTCTGGTGTTATGAGTAGCCAGCTTGTTGTGGCCATTTATTTTTAATGAGACTTTCACTGGAACTCAATATTTGCAATTTTTTAAGGAAGAATTTGACAATATTCTACATAAATTATATCCACAGATCCATGCAAATTTCCGGTGATGTCAACACGACGGCATCCGATTCCATTTTCAGGTAGAAGCCAAAAGATGTTTAAATTAAATCGTGGAAAATGTGGACCAGAAGAATGGGGAGCGCGTTGTCCAGATTGTTCCGCATTAGGTTTCTTCGTCTTTAGAAGAATAAAAGATCTCGTATATCCAACCCAAAAAAAGCGACTGGAAGCTGTTCACAGATTAAATGAGCGTAAAATTAGAATAGCTATTCAAGTGTTGAAAAGATGTCATATGTGTGTCGTTAATAATGGTGGACATTTCGTCCACAATGTAAACTAGAGTGTTGCAATTTTTTATTAAAGAATTCGTTATATCTGTTGTTAAATACTCGACATGTATTATTCACAAGTCTATTACATTCTCAATGAATGGAAAATAAATCTAAAATGTCGGTTTTTTTCTGTAATGTATTTCATTTGTTATTTTGCTTGACAGATATAAACTATATGTATTTATCGTACAAATACAATATCAATTATTTTGACATTCAGTGATTACTAGGATTTAAAATGTATTAAAAAGACATATTGTTCGAACTTTCACCAGAAAAACACTTAATAACTCGGAAATCGTAAGAAATACAAGCTAATATGTCTAATACGGAATGATAGAGAATTATTGTGTAGTGTATTCAAAAATGCAATAATATATGTACAGGTGTTCCATTTTAAAAAAGTTACTTTTATCGATGTGAACTTAGTTAAAATGAATGTTAATTTTGGACGGCCTTGTATAATTTTGAAGGCGTAGATTATAAAAGAACATAATTTTGAAGGCGTAGATTTGTTGCGCTCTACTTGAGCTAGTACCATGTCAAATATCAAGAATTCATCTGCAATGGTTCCAGAAATACAGAATTTTCAACATAATGTTGCAGTTGACCCTATTTTTGAGAAAAATTGAATAATTCAAAAACAGCTACTTTTGAGTATAAAGTACCTTAATAAGTTTTGATGCAGAATTGCATGAATGATCTAAAAAACTAAAAAATACACTATGCTATTTAAACTAAGAAAGAGTGAACTTCCGGTAAGCAGGAAGTGATACGATAGCGTAAACAATTTCGCCAATAAGACCACATGGACACTATCCGTAATTACAAGTTTTCGGAATTGTAGGATTTCAGGAACATCGAAAAGTTCTAACAAACCAGCTCCGTGAATGACCCTGTATACATATATATTTTTATAATTACACTTGCATTCAATAGTATCAGTATTTTCAAATTCTCAAACATTGCACGGCTAAAAATATTTTAAGATCTTTCTAGTGCTCCTGCATTTTACTCAAAATATTCAATAATCATAAGCAAAATAAATTAACCAATATTTTGGGAGTTCCTCGTATACTTTTATTATTGTAATACAGATTTTGCTAAAATCTATGCAGTCTATACTAAAAACTGGACTATTAAAAACAGTACTGATACATCATCAAAGTCAATCATTGTATTTCCGTGTAGCATGGTATATTTTTAAAATAAACTGTTCATACGAGCTTTAATGTATAAATGCGTGGTTTCTGGAACGAACAGCACTTGAATAAAATGTTTAAGAATTTGGCATAGCTTCGCAACCAATTTCCTGTCAGTAAAATTATAGAATACAATATTTAGTCATTGAAAGACCAACAGAAATGCATAATTGAAATATGCTAACTAAAGTTAAAAATATTAAGACGTATTGAGAGTTTTTGATTCTCTTAATTTAATAACAAGTATAATTAATTGTATAATTAATTATTTTATCAATATTAAAATTACTTTATTGCAAGTTGATGCAGTATATTAAATAAGTATTTCCTTTTTAACAGTTGAACCTACAAAATGCAACTGATGGCAGTCATGAAAGCCTTCGAAGTCAATACAGTATATCATATCACACTTTTTAAGAAGACTAATAAGAAGTAGAAAAAAAACCATCCTTTCAATTTATCCAAATTCACAGGCATAATTACATTTATCTATATTAATTAATTTTTGTTTCACATAAAGCAGTTAATAAAATTTTGGTTAAAATTCTCATTTAATTTTTTAAAGTATACTATTTTCTAATTATTTTACTACAGAATAGGCCAAATACTAAATGCAATTAAATTTAAGTAATTTATAACTGACATACAACAATACAAATACTACTTTATTATTACATTTTTATAATCAAATCATAATTGTTTATCCCAAGGAATTAAAGCAAATAAACTTCAATAAAAAAGCTGTTGCAGAAAGCCATGATGTATTTATATAAATCGAAAAGTTGATTTATGATATGAAATGATGGCATGCATTCAGTACATACAAATAAGTGAATAGTAGGGATTGTGCTGAAATTAAGGAATGATGAGACATATTGTCCTACGCTCTTTAAACAAGAAATTCGTTGTTGCTTTCTACTAGTTACATTTAAATGCATATAAATTTTCGCGTGTGTAACAAACTACCAAAGTAATAAAACATCCAATAGGTTTTCCTTGCTATTTAAACATTAATTCAGTTGCACTTGCTACTTGTGTAGCAATATGGTTAATAGTATTACAACATTAAGTGGAAGAATATTAACATTTACAGCAAGTATCTATTGTTATATACATATAATTCACGACCATACCCGATATTACTCCAACGTGTGTAAATATGTACTACAATGAACTTTGGTACAGAAGTATAGAACCACCAGTAACTTATACACTGGAACCTCGCTTATCTCCGCGCTCACTTATATCCACCCTCATTCATATCCGCACTATAGCGCTTATTTATATCCGCTCGGCATCCATCACCCGATAGTGCACGTATTCACATGAACTAATCAGCGCGTAGCACGGCCTTTCCTCTCTGCTAACGGGATAAGAGTGGGGACCCCTCTTGAGTGGATGTAAGTGAAGTGTTTACGTTTCCCGACCGCGGATATAGACGAGGTTCCAGTGTACTTACAAAGCGAACAACACAGCACTCCTAGGTAGAAATGTATTAGTAACAAAAGTACTGTCCTCGGGCCTGCCGTATCACAGTAGCACGTGCAAGGTAGAGAGTTCACTAGGCGTTGTATAGTACACGAAGGTACCAACCATTGCGGTTTAACTTGTCTACATAACTCTTCGAGATTACTCGAAAGAACCGGATAACGTTCAGATCATTCAGCGATAATGTTCCAGACGAATACAATCGTATTGCTTCAGTGAATGAATTGGTCAAGGATCGAAACCAAATGTGAGCTGTTCCACAAAAGATCGTACTACACGAAGCACATTTCATCGTACAATATCATGTTTGTAAATCAGACCAATGTGCTGCCGAATGTATAAGTGTATAGGAATACGCGGCACTCTCTCTACATTACCGCAACCGTTCACTGTCTGTTCTACACACATGAGAGGTATACGCCATATGCAATAGCACCCCTACCATTATACTTTACTACTGGTGACCATAGCGTAATTAAATGTACGCATAAATTAGATGCTGTATCTAAGGTGAATCGTAATTCATCAAAAGCAAAATTCCTGTCCATTAAGCACACCAGATTTGCCTAGCATTGCACCAGTCGGCCCGGATACGATGTATGTGTCAGTGTTAACGAATGCGTTGCAGCAGACGACGCGCTTACACCTCATTATCCTTTCTTACCCACAGGCAAGTTGAATGATATTTATTACTCGTCGTCTGTTTCTACACTGATACCTTAGTCACAGCGCGTGACCGGCGACAACGCAAGTGGCGTTCTATCGCCGCACTTGTCTGTCTAGTATCCACACATATGTACACTCTATTCATTCGTATTCATTGGATCACTACCTATTCCTCGATATTTGCCCGGTAATCTGTATAATAATAAAATTGACAAATAGTATTAAGCTGACAACCAACGTAGAAACACGAAGGCAAAAACATTTAACCACTAAATCTACCTTCAGATTTACTGATTATGTTATGATCTCTACAGAACACGGTAACGATCTTGCTCAAGGTATAAATTATGCATTACATTACTGCATATCATTTCAGTAAACATAGAACTGCATTTCCGTCGAATTACCTTCAAGTAATATACCACAAACAGATTGTGCACTATATTAGAGCTGAATTAAGTCAATACTGCTAAAGAGACGGTTTATGTTGAAGAATATATTCAAGTGGTCCGTGATTATATAAAATATCAACCTATTTCGCAGTTTGCTACACACACTACTAATTAACTGTAATGACACAACTCTAATTACATTATAATCGTATTGGTATAGTTTTCTAAGTTAGTGCAATAGTACTAATGTATAGTTCTTTAGACTAAGGGTGGGTTTATCAATGTGAGGATAAAAGTGTTAGGTAAGTAACTGACAGATATTGCTAACTGGCAGGTAAAATTTAGCAACTACAATGCTTTATCTTGCAGATAACTTCTATTTAACACTCAATAACGTTATATTGTAATTATCTTACGAATAAAATTTTATCTGCAAGTTAATTTATTTATCCCCACATTGATAAACCCACCCTAAATAGAATAACAACAATTATCAGATACAGATAGATATATCGTCTTAAGTTTGCAGCAAAAATTTCTTGATCAATATTTCATAGGAAGGCATCAGCGTAGTTTAAAGCGCTAATCGAATCTATTATATTCACAAGTTTAAGTAAAACAAAACTTTTAAATCAAACAAGGGTTTGTAGTATCTACAGTACTATGCAAAAGACCAGTACATTACACATTAACCTTCGTTGTAATTACAAAAATGTATGAAATAAGGCGCAAGGTACAACTCTTGACTAGAAACAAAAACACCTCACTTCTGAGAAATAATATTATATACTTATTTATTTTCTGAGGGTAAAATGTATGTATGTAACAAAGTTCTCAGAAATACTTCTGTCGATTTGAAATAAAATGCATGAATTTGAAATTAATTTCATATAAGGTAATTCTAAATTTTAATCATCAATTATATCTTTTTAAATTAAAGATAAAATATTTACAGTCTATGACTAAATCGGGCAAGTAATTGATATTCGATAATCACAGAATTATTTTTATGAATGACAAAGATTGTAGCCAAGTAGTTATTGTAAAAAATAGATATTCTAGTAACCTGATGCAATAAATTATAAGAAACCTGGTAGTTATTGACCGCAAAAATGTATAACAATAAAAAGCACTTCATTCAGTAGGAATTTTTAAGAAATAAATAAACCGTAAATTAGGTAACGATTTATCACAAAATAGAGGAATACAATCCATCCAAATCCGCAAATCGTTTAAAATTCGACAGATATTAATTAGTTTTGAAAAAATCGCGAATAATTTTATTCATAAATAAATTAATGGTGTTTTGAAATTCGTAATATAATTAGTTGCGTTGCTATGGAAACGTATTAATCTTGAATTGTCAAACTTGACACTACTACTACTACTTCGCATGTTGTCCAAAATGTTTCTCATAGTTGTAATAATGTTCCTCCAATTTTTAATAATTGTACTAACTGTTAAAGAACTGTAAATATAACAAAATAATTTCAAAATGTATTCTGCAATGCATTGAGGTTTTCGAAATATAAATTAATTTTTTATAAACAACGTGTTTTCAATCATTTATGCAGAACACCATATGAACACCGTATACTCGTGCAAAATAAGCTTCATTTCGTTGCATAATATACTATTATATGCCGGCAGTGCAGAAAACTGCTTAAAATTTGTTTACGGTAATCGAAATTGAGATATAACTCCGTACTTCAAAAGGAGGAAAGGCGAAACATGTTGATATATGCTTAAAAACGACGGTGAAATGATGGTATTCTATATAAATTGTATATGTCATCAAATTCGACAGAAAACTCACCACTACCAAATACAAACAATAAAATTGTATTAATATTGATAAATATCTAATAATGTGGTATCAATGAGTAATATCATTATTTTTTCAGTATTTAGAACTATAGTTTCTGTTTAGTTATCACTACAGCAGACCAATTTCCGTGCGCACCATGTGTGCCGATGTGAGGATGATTGTATCGCATCAGAACTAATAAAAAGCATTCAGTATGTGTCTGGTACCCGCTCAGACTGCATGTAAGTGTAAGCATACGTAATAAAATGTCGTCGACACATAAATCGAGGAAACGACCGTTGTCAGACGAAGTGAATAAGTTTATGCATATTACTTTAATAACAGAAAACCAAATGTATATTTAATTATTTTTGATAGAATAAATGTCTCTACGTCTATATTTATATGGGTAACAAGCTCATGTTGCGTTCCTATTCTATCGTATATTCTAACATATGAATTACACTCCCATACCGGCGTTCACGGAAATTGGTCTGCTCTAGTTATCACAGTAACTAAATTCAACTTTCTATCGCACACTACTGTATGTACTTTACTACTTAGGAAGTATATTTTTGTATTTTGTATTTGCTTATAGTAGGCATATAAGCTGGATTTATATTTTAAGATACCTTTAATGTATAACATGTATATTATTGCAAACTTAGGCGACATATCTTTATATCATTAACAGAAATACTCGTTATTTGTTTTCAGAGACAGTTAGATAATTCGCAAACCATTAGAAATACCACTAGTACGTAACTTATTACTTAGGAAATAATTTTTAATTATGCCAATTATCATCAGTTGAATCTGTAAACATAATTGTAATTTAAGCCGAGAAGAATTTTTAAAATCATTTTGGTGCATGCACAAAATTAACGCATACTGAGTACTATTTTTTCTATGCCAAACATTCAACACCTAACACTCACCAGTTTTACTTCCGTTCTGATTAGAATTTGTCTGCAGTAGCGCAGCGGCTGAATTATAAAAATTTGCAAATGTATTGTATATTGTATAAGTTTTTTATTTCAGACCTGACTAAACTCTATACATATACAAGGTGTGTTACTAGTAGGCACTTCTTCAATAACAGGCCGCCGTTTAATTTTTAAATAACAATAGTTGGATTAAGGTTTAAACACTCATTAAGTTACTACCTACAAATATTCAGTATATACAAAGTGATTCATAGCGATGTAATGTAAATGTAACAAACGGCACATTTTAAAATGCAACCACAATAGGTATCTCGTCTTTGTAAAATTGTAGAAGAGAGCACTACCACTCTCTCGTACTAATAAACATTTAATGAAAATGGCTGCGTTAAGGCAACGCAACAGTTTACTGTCACCATAAACGTGATTCTATTACGGTGATATTAAACAGTTTAAAATCGGCTGAACGATATACCGTTTCTCGCGTTTCCCAAGCGTTGCCTATATTCACCATAACATATTGCCGGTGCCAATATTTTATAACAGTTGAAACTCGCCGTTACAAAACGTTTTTCGTACAGAGAACGCAACCAGTTACCAAAGGCAACTGTTGTGTCGCCTGAACGCAGCCAATGTAATTATGAATATTAAATATTCTAGGTTTTTTGCAGTTCCTTCTATAAAGATTAAGATGCTTAATTGCCTTCAAAGGTTAGTCATAGAAATAATTTTGTCGCTTAAATGATTGACCATTCAAATGAATGTTAACTTCATGTTGCATGTTAGGCTGTTAAGGGATAACAGCCTGTGCCAAATACACAGAGCATTAGTTGGCAATGAATTATTATTACGCCTGCAGCTGCAGACTAACTTAAGATGGTGCCATTCCGCATTTGCCATGGAATTTGGGAACTACAAAAAATGAAATTCAGAAAGGAAGTATCAGAGTTCGAACTCGATATGACCATAATAGGAAACAGCACAGGTTTGTTGAAACAAAGTAAAATACAGTGGTGGCCATATAATTAAAAACAGCATCAAATTATTAAGTGGTACTGATTTAGCTTTAATGTGCACATTCAATATACAGCTACCCGCGAAAGTATTCATCCAAGTAAAAGAATCGCTTGTTTTACAAATAGAAGATGAATAACGATTTCTTTCGCCACAAATCGATCACTAACGACCAGAATGGCTTAAATGTGAAATATTTCTCTAATAAGGTAATTATGAATAAAGTTACAAGCATTGAAGTAGGCATGGAAAATTTTACCTCTCCTTTGTGGTGAAAATTGAATTAAATTTGTGTCACTGAAAGAAAGAGTATGGTTTGTTCATCCGAAATTTCAATTGATTATCTGCAGAGGTTCTAAAGTTATGAATTTTTTACTATACGAAATAGAGGCGAAAATCGCGTGCGAACCCTCTGTAACTCGAGTCGCACGCAAGTCCATGAATTCTCTCCAAGACTGAGAGAAGAGAGAAGAATTGTACGCTTAGCAAAGTAAAGTTCTCGACTGGGATGTAACGCAATACGGCAAGTGGTATTTGGAGAAGCTGGTTCCGCGGTATCAGTACGAACTATTAGACGTCGTTTATGTGAAGCGTAATTGTTCGGAGGAGTGGCGCGTAATCGAAAGACACGAATACAATTTACAAAAATTCATAGAGAATGGATGATTAACCAATGGGAAATATGTACTCTGGTACGACGAAACCAAAATGAATCGATTAGGATCTGATGGCAAGCAATACGTACATCGTCTACCATGCAAAGAATTCGATCCGACGTATACTGAAATAATCGTGAAACACGGAGGTGGTTCCATAATGGTTTGGAGTTGCATGTCTCGGCACGGAGTTGGTCCAATTTACAGAATCCAAGGCATTATGGACCAGCACATGTATATGAACATTTTAAAAACCATAATGCTGCCTCATACGGAGGAGAATTTGCCGGTTTTTTGGTAATTTCAACACGACAATGATCCAAAGCACACCGCGCGTACAGTAAAAAATTGGCTACTTCAGAATGCAGTCACAGTTCTGACCTGGCCCTCGTTCAATCCTGACCTGAACCCTATCGAAAACTTATGGAACTATGTCAAAAGGATTATGCGACAAAAAGACATAAGAAATTTAGATAGCAAGTAGTTGCAGGCATGACAGAGTATTCCCAAACAATTAATAAGTTAACAGACAAAAAAGCTGTCTAAATAATATTGAAATTATATCAATACCGTTTATGTAAAATCCAACTTCATCAAGAATTGACAGATCATAATTCGATCAGTAATCAGATAATAAAAGAGATATTTAATTATGGTCCAATATACAGATTGCTTCATTTAACATTTTCAAATTATTTGAAATTTAACAAATCTTCGTTAATCTGAATAAATTAATTTCTTTCCTCGAATTAATCTTCGTTTCCTTATGTTACTTTTTTACAGTAATTATTTTTCAAATATTTGTTTGTGTTTGACTAAATTGTCATGCATTTCGAAACAGTTGAAGATTTCCAAATATAAGCTGATGTCAAAACAAATACAAATTAATTGTTTTTTCAAAATATATAATAAAATACATAGAGTTCCAAAATCGCTATGTTAATATTATCACACCGTTACGAATCATCTTATATGTACTAAAATAGTTTATAGATTGTAGCCACAATGATTATTTACAGCTTGCGCCTAAAACTTTTTTTCCTCCATAACTACGTTGAAGCCTGTTCATGAAGTACGCCACTCGGTCTATTGTTAGCACTAAGTAGTTTAGAGGCAGATCTGAAATACCATCTCTGATTAACATGTCGCTTCGACATGCCATTTATACATTACATAAAATAATAGATGCAATTAATATACTCACTATTTGTGTCATGTTCATCCTGCGACCTTAATGGCCTAGACAGCGATTTTCTTTTTGATGGCGAATGTTTAAGGGCTGTAACAAAACCGTGTCGATCTTTATCACAGGTAAATAAGTAAATGGTAATTAACATAAAAAGCATATTCCCAAGAACCAACACAAAATGAACGGACACTGAACGAAAACAAACCCACATGTAACATTACCTTATTGAAGTAGTGCGTTAATTTATGTATAGACAATTTAAAAAATGAGAAAATGTGAGAACATAGTAAAAATATTCCAAGAAATGCTTCAATTAAAAAAGAAAATATGTCTACCTGAATATTATTAGTGCGAAATCCATAGTACAATGCAATTCTGTTATAGTATGTTCATCGGTAAATTCAATAATTTTTAATAGATTAAAATTACTACAGTATGAGTTTTATTTTCATACATCCTTGTTTGTTTTCTAATTCTTCAATTACAGTAACAATCACTGGTAATACATGTAACTTTCTTTATATAGAAAAAACATGTATACATATGGTGTTAATTTATAACATTCTTTATATTGGATACATTTCTTACAATTCCAATTTAAAGTTTAATGTACAACCTTCTGGAGCTTCTTTAGTCAATATAATGCCGAATTTGGTGTGTAATATTAAAGATTGAGCTGATTGAGAAATATTTTATATTGTAAGAATTCATATCTTTTCTCCTTATTCCAAGTACTCAATTTGTTTTTGAACTCTTAACACATTTTGAATAATCATTTTATTACAAAATCAAATGTACGACGATCTATCGGTAAGTGTTCTATATATATTTCTGTTAGTCGCAGCATCAATTATTATGTCTCATATTGTGTACTTTGGTGTTTCTTTGATTAGTTATACTTCTCTTATTGTATGTACGTAAGTACTTGACAACTCCTGGCCGAAAATACGTACATCAAAAAGAATTTTACGAAAAATAAGTGACAACTGAAAAGATATCTATATACCTTACGGGATACTTTAAAATACTACAAATGAGTATCAATACCTATAGAGCAGAAAAAGGTCTAGTTTTGAAATTTAAGGAAGGTACGTATTATGTGTGTTGCTTCTATTGCCCGTACATTCAAGTACCGTAGTAATATGCTTAATCATCAAGTTCAACAGTCACCAAATATGACAGGATTTGATTGTACATTAATATACACTACCGGCCATAAGTTTGGAAACACCTCTATACAATTTGAAACAACTAATATATTCTCATAATTTTGGAAAGCAATAATTGTTATTCGCTTTTCTAAACTAATTTGTTTTGTTTTAGCCATTTTTATTATGCGTACACACTGAATAACACGTCTAATTCGGATTGACTGCAAGAACTAAACTAAAATATTATATTTCCGTTTAAACACTTGTGCTCGAGGGATTATGTGCCCGGAATGTTTATTGGAGGTATAAACAAACCGGCCCTTATCTCAATAAATAAATACCGCTCTTCTTAAATCCATTGTGTGGGTTTATTACCGATCGGATAAGACCCCAGTCGTAAAACTATTATGCAAATTCATAATTTCCTTCTTTTCAGAGAAGCGAATTTCGATTTTATACATAAAGGATGATGTATTTACTAACAGAACATGCTTTTGTTGGATTACATGTCTACAATAGGTTTCTAAACTTTCTTAATGTTATGTTTTGTTAATTTTATACGGGTGTTTCCAAACTTATGGCCGGCAGTGTATATGCTTCGTCTAGTTTTCTAGTTACAGATCATAATCCACATCTTCACAGAACGCATATCATCAATAAACTTATATTTTCAGTGCATACCATGGTAGATGAAATTCTCTCGTGTAATCCCAATTGAGTATATTTTAGATCTGGTAAACAGATTCATTTTCTCGGGAGCAGCAGCGAATAATTTAATTGGGAATATACAGCACAGTTGCACGGCATGCACTACTGTCGGTAGAAGTTACATTTTATATTGTCCTTCTCCACTTAGCACAAAAATGTCAACACTATACAAACTATTAAAACAATACACTTAACAATACGAAGTGCACTCCACCCCATGACTAAAACATTAGACTTAAATAAAAAATTCACTTTATTGTTTACAATTTGTATAAAGAATTTTGTAATTAACAAAATTTTATTGGATACATCGTCTGTGCAACAATGTATTTAGTAGAGATATTACCACAAAATATTTTTCAATCATAAATTGTAGTAATTCGTTTTCCTATATGAATAACATATTAAAATATTATCATTCGAAATCACCGGACTTTGCTTCAAATTCTCAATGTTAGGGTATAGTGCTCTGTTCTGATAAAAGCACTGATAATTATTATAGATTAGATTACAGATTTAATAATAGGAAGGGTTTAGAATCAGTCAACCGCCAGTAGTAACTAAACGTCGGTGAAGTTTATCTGACACATGTTCAAGTAACTGATTTGATTGGTTTTATAAGATGATAGCTCCATAGTGTTTGACACTTTTCTCACAGAAATGAAAATTGATGACCCCATTGTAGGAGGCGTCTGCCTAAGCCATCATTGTCTCGGCGTCTCTGTAGATGCGTTGAATATACAGGGTTACGGGCTTTTTCGCAGCGATCGTCCGTCATTGGGGGGAGGCGTGTGTATATATTATCGTGATCAATTTCAGTGCAGATATTTTAGAACCAGTACCGACATTGAGCAAATTTGTATTACTCTTAAATTTCAAAATCTATTGTTAGCGGTAGGCGCTTTTTATAAGCCCCCATCTATGTACTACCGTGATTTTTGTGATGCTCTGGAGGTGACTTGTGGCGCGTTGCACGCTGCACATGATCTCGTGGTTCTTCTGGGGGATATAAACATTAACCTATTAAATGCTAGTAGTCCTGATACAGCTTATTTCACCAACTTCTTGGAATCATTTGACTTGCAACAACTTATTACCCAACGAACTAGAATAACGGGTACTTCTATTTCCCTAATTGATGTTGTGGTTTCTGATAGGCTTTCAGTTGACTCGTCGGGGGTGGATGACTCCGTTCTGGCAGATCATAATACAGTCTATTGTGTTCTTAACATTAATACCGACTCTGTATATCCGATTCATAGAATTGTCAGAAACCTGTGTCACATGGACAATGACGCTTTTCTGTACTCCCTTGGCGCGTTTTCTTGGCAACATGTATTTTACATTGACGATATTAACCTCAAAGTTGACTTTTTGTCCAGTAATATTTTTTTATTATTTGATAGGTTTGCTCCGTTTCATCATATAACAATAAACCGTTCACCTGCACCGTGGATCACGGACAACATTAAACTACTTATGCGTCTTCGGGATGATGCCCTATCTAAGTATAGAAAATCTAAACTAACGCATCATTGGGAATATTATAAAACACTACGTAATTATACCACAAATGCAGTCAAACGAGAAAAAAAAGCTTACTTTAATTTCTCACTCAAAAGTCTATCTCCGCGACATGCTTGGTTAAAACTAAAATCGCTAGGTATTGGACGTCGGCAACAATCTGGAATTGGCGCGCATCTGGCGGATGCGCAACAAATTAATAATTTTTTCTTGGATGAGGTACCGAATGCTCACGTAGATAATTCTATCATATCCTTTTATCAGAACAATAAATTAAGTACCAATAATCAGCAATTTCATTTCAGTACATTTCTGATGTACATAAGTTCCTGCGGGAAATAAAAAGCAATGCTTCTGGGGTTGATGGCATCACGGTGCAAATGTTGCTTCTGTGTTGTCCTGTGATATTACCTTACTTAACTCATGTGATTAATGAATGTCTAATCACTAATATATTCCCTAGCGTTTGGAAAAGAGGTGTTGTCACACCTGTGCCAAAAAGATCTAGTCCTCAAGAATTCAAGGACTTACGACCTATAACTGTGCTACCAGTGTTTTCTAAATTACTTGAGAAAATCATGAACTGCCAGTTGCGACAATATACTACTACCAGTAATATAGTTCCCGAGTTTCAATCAGGTTTTCAACCTGGTCTTAGTTGTACAACGGCGCTGTTGGATATAACAGATAACTTGATCGGAGAATTGGATAAAGGTAGATCTTCTCTCTTGGTTCTTCTGGACTATAGTAAAGCCTTTGATACCGTGGACCACTCGTTGCTAATTAATATTCTCAAATATATTGGTCTATCTTCTTCGGCGTCTACATTACTGCAATCTTATTTACAAAACAGAGAACAATGTGTAAAAGTAGGTGGTAGCTTGTCCCAATTTAGAGGTGTATGTCGCGGAGTCCCCCAAGGTTCGATTCTGGCTCCTCTGTTATTTAATATTTATACTTCCTTTCTGCACAGATCTCTTCGTACGTGTAAGATCCATATGTATGCCGATGACGTGCAGCTTTACCATTCTTTTGCGATTTCTGACGTTCCTGCAGCTTTGATGAGCGTCCAGAGGGATCTTGATAGTCTCGCAGAAATATCCAAAAAACATGCCCTAATATTAAATCCTGTTAAGTCTTGTATTGTTCTGTTTGGAAATAGAGCTGCCTTACCTTTTCTTGCTGCAAGATGTCATTTAGAGATCAACGGTACCCCAATTCCAATTAAAACTGAATGCAGAAATTTAGGTTTGATCCTAGACAATAGTTTTCGCTTTAATGCACATGTCTTGCATTCAGTACGGAAAGCATATCTCAATTTAAAATTAATCTATCCTCACCGCCAGTATTTGAATCTGGATACCAAGAGGTATATGTGCGATGCTTTGGTGTTGTCGCATTTCACGTTTGCTTGTCCTGTATACGGTCCTGGTTTAACAAATGCATGTAGTAATCGTATTCAGAGGGTACAGAATTCGTGTATACGTTTCATTTTTGGAATTCCCAGGCGGGGTCATGTGTCGCATAAATTGACTGAACTTAAATGGTTAAACATGAGGCACAGGAGGCTGCTGCAGAGTGCTACATTGTTTCATAGAATCATTGTGGAAAGAAGTCCTTCGTACTTACATAAAAAATTTTTATTCAGAACTGATGTCCACACGCTAAACTTGAGGTTTAGGGGGGGACTGACACCTCTAGCGCATCGCACTGCACTTTTTGAGCGGTCGTTTTCTTACCAAGTACCGCGTATCTATAATAAGATTCCTATGCATATTAGGTTGGTTGGCGTGGATACATTCAAATCATGTTTTAGATCCTATTTGTTGTCGTTGGCATAGGAGTTGGGCTTGTGTTCGGTTGCGTGTGAGCGAATAAGTTAATTGTTGTACAATCATTCAATAGTTGCTGCTACTACCTCTTTAATACTAATGTATAGTAAGTTAGTGTATACTACCATTGTAACTTTATACCTATGTACATACGGATGTTTCTTTTAGGTTGTAGTGCAGAATATTAGATGTAGACAGTATACTGAATTTATTGATTTTGGGTAAATCCAGGCCTTTCGGGAAGAGCAAGGTTAGCTTCTGCTATACCTTGACGAAAGATCTTGTGTTTTCCAACATAAAAATTTTTTTTTTTTTTGTATGACTGTTTTTGTTGGTTGGAAATAAACTTTCTTTATTATTATTATTATTGACATTAGGAGTATAACTTTTGTTCATTCATAACGCCAGTTAGTTACCTTCACTAAATAGTCGGATTTTGTTCAATCATTTTACTTTTCTTTTAAATAATAAGATTCATGGATTTTTGAGTCATATTCATTTTATAAGCCATTATTTTCTACTTACAAAGGGCAATTATCTGACTTTTAGCTTTAACAACTTTACCTTGCGGTATCGCTATTGTGCATACACTCACTGATTTTTAACGATCTTTAATGCTCCCAGTCTCCTCAAATAATTGAATACATCAGTACACTAACATTGGGAAAATGCAACACGTCGTGTCGCCTTTTTTTCTTTTATGTAGAACATAAAATACAAATTTAAGGGCTTCTACTGTTGCAAACGGATACAGTCGTTATTGTAAAAGGCTTTGTCCCTATTACAAGTTTGGATGTACATATTTGACTGTATAGCGGACACACTGCCCGCCATATAAAGGTTAGAATATACATACCGTTGCTTCTACTAATAAGTATAACATTCGGTATTGCTTTGATACGGAATCCTCTCTAATAAAGAATGCCATCACTACTTGTGGTACAATCATATTTCTACGTGTTACTTCACTTTGTATACTCATACACGCCCTCTTTCCACTCCCCATAGTATCCTCGTCGTACCAACTGCCAACATTCGTTTTATTTCTATTAAATGTTAAAAATAGGAAGTTCTTATACTTATCACAAGCAATGTTTACAAAAATTTTGCAGTATATATTAATTATCACTAATATATATATTCATGTAGACAAAACTTAAATATTTAAAAATTAAAATGGATCCTACTTTTATGTTTTATATTTAACTTACTATCATAATGCAATAAAAAATTACGTATACGTAACAAGCTTATTATAAATAACTATTGTTTCAGAGTGTGTACAGCAAATAAATAAAGGTAGCCTCCATTTTAAACCCAAAGCAAAATCGTAAAATATCACAAATTTGTTAGTAAGTAATTATAATATATAAAATGAAAAGCAAAACTGATTTTTTAGTGCTTAAGTATATGAGAAACTTGTAACAAAATAAAAATTAAAACATAAGCAGTGTAAGGGTGGACTTTACCTATATAACTGGTAACCAGTGTGCGAAACTTGCGATGGTTGCCCTTAATCTCGGGCAAGTCCACTACATGAAGCATTGAAACACACACATAGAGTCAGAGAATACTACTAATAACCACTAAGGACATTAACTCATTTCCCAACATAAAAGGAACATTACATACATGAATCTTGTTTCACTCTGTATTCGTCATCAAAATAGTGGCAACTGATTGTACAATAGTAAGTAAAATATGAAAAAATAAATTAAAATGATACTGAAATTATCAATTATGTTCTTGACTTTTTGTTACTAGGATCACGAAGTTTGATTTATCATTTATAAACATTATAAGACATAAGTTTCTTACTTGTTTCAAACCATTAAGCTAATTTTTGCGACGGCTCGATTTTAAACCAGCCAAGCATGTAAGCTAACATGGAACTCCCATCCGCAACAGTTTTTTAACTGGGATCCGAAGCAACCTATTGCTTCCTACGAGATTTCAAGTACATATACATAAATATGTGTATTGCCATAATTATATTTCTCTTTTGACTTAACATATGTCTGATTATCTATGTTACTTTAGGAATAGCTAAGTAGAAAACATGATTCATACCACGAATGAACTTAATACTACAACACTAAATATGTAATTATTTCGTATCACAAATAACCTAACTAAGCCAATAGATGTTATATTAAGAAAATACGCCATAGAAATATCACACACATATAAAATCAATAATCGATACCTATAAATACGCGGATTACTATTTTGAACGAATAGATGTGATCAAAGTAACATTTATGTACATATTTCACTGAAGTAACTGTGGCATTTATTTCTAGCAATATTACAATATGCGAAGTAGTGACAAATTAAATTCTGTACACTATTTTTCTGTAAATAAGTGAACTAGCAATTCCACTCTTGTGAATCTGTAATTGACCTTAATGCAATGTAAAGAATTTAATAACAATAATAGATAGTTATATACTGTGTGACAACAGCTTAGTGTGGTTATAATGCATTCTTTAAATCATTACAAGTTAATACACAATATACAATTTAATCACTTTTATATAAAAAATGTTTTAATTATATTCAATAAAATTGAAAAAAAAAGTTCTTTGTAAGCGGGTTTGGCTACTCTTTTGATAATTTGTGAGTCGATTTCAAATTGAATTAAATTGTTTACCTTTTAAACCATCACAAAAATACTGGCTAATGTTTTCAATCACCACAGTAGTGGTGCAAAATTTATATTAACAGCAAAGTGAAACAAGTTCCAAACTGTGCAAACGCTACAAAATTAAATTACTGGACTGTTATAGATATATGGTGTTAACAAATTTCTTACGGGTTTCTACGAAGGCATTTTGACAACGATACACTTTTAATTTAAAACATCATTATTCTTTAGAGACGATTAGTCAAAGTAGTTCTGTTTGTTCTTTTCATTAAGTTCTTTACATAATAATTACAAGGTACAACAAAGAAAATTGTGTCTATTTTTAGTGGTAATTTTTTGCAATGTAACACAAATTACATGATAATTTTATTACTAACTATTGATTAATTTCACTCATTATTTTTCTTAAATACTGCTTAGTACGTTTTTACTTACATGATAATTTAACATTTATACAAGATCGGCGCGAACTTGGAAAACTTTAGGAGAAAATAGAGTAGCAAATAAAAAATTTCCTCGTGAAGTAGTAATTATACAAAGTTGTAGGGTGTTTAAATATTCTACTTAATTGTTTATTAATACATATTAATTTAGTTTATGTTGTTGTACAAGTGTACAACAACATAAATTCAATTAATATGGTAGATATCATCTATTTAATATTCATTATATTATTTAATTATCTATTAAAGTAGAGCACGACCAATTCTATTTGACCGACAGAAAATATGTTAACTATTACCAGAAACCCGTTTCCCCTCACCTTCGTAGCCCATATACTCGACTAGTACAATCTGGTACAACAATACGTATTGCACCGTTATATTAACAACATTGTTTGAGTTTGATTTATTTGGCATTTCTTGCAATTTCTGTAGTTTGAGTTTATTTTTTATTTTCTGCTTTTACTTTTATCCTGTTTAGTTTTATATTCATTATCGCCACCAAGAGGCTCTGTGGTTTAATAACTAATGAACAATAGTCATAACCATACACTCACATTGTTTACATGATAAACGTCAAACTTAAATAACTCTAACTAAAATTTTTCCTCAGAGGGTAGTTTTTAAAGCGGCGGTGCTACACCAATGGTCACATTAGATTGGCCGGAGTCTAATTGAATCGGTCATTAAAGAAACCACATGTCCATATTTTAACATTTTGTTAATTAGTCATATGAAATATGTGTGCCTTGGCGCATTTTTGCATCGAGAAACCACATTTGTCTCTAGCTTACAGTACATAGGGAAAGTGGTTTAAATATCGAATACGTTTTGAAACAACATATGTCGAGGACATGTATGGGTAAAAAGGAAGCGAGTAAAGTTTGTTCCTTCATTATGGGTTACATAAACTCATATGTGCCTCACAGTATTACACATTTCCATATATTTTCGGATGGTTGCGGAGGCCAGAATAAAAACCAGACTGTCATAAAATTTTGCGCCGCTTTAAGGGCTTGTACACATGAGGGCGTTAGACGCCGCGTTTGTCAAACGCGCGTTAGCCAAGTACCTAGGAACAAATCGTTCACATGCAAACGTGCGCTTTCAACCAACGTCGCCAAAACGCGACGCTTGAAGTTTTCACTTCAACCGCTACGTTTGCAGCGCGCTTCGAGTTACTAGACTTGGCATTGGATCGTACACATGTGATCAGTCGAGCGCGCGCTTTTGCCCAGTTTGGACGTGAAGTCATCTGTGTGTGTTGTGATCTGTGTTTGTATACAATGGATACGGAAGCGTTTGACACAGAATTGTTTAATGATGAAGTCGAAAAAAGAAGATGCTTTTTGGGGTATTCCCTCAATTTTGGGTACAGCGTCACAAATGAACCCATTGTTAATCTGTCATCTATTACAGGATGCACCCACCATCTTCTTTGTCTTCTTCGCCTTGCCTTGTATCTACGGTATAACAACCATAGACATATTAACTCTTCTAACTCCATTGTTGCACTAGTGGCTTTAAAAGCTGCGGCAGACTGGTTCAACTGACGCCGCGTCTAGCGGTGTCATGTGTACGGTTTCACATTTTGCTAACGCGCGCTCAACGCGGCGTCTAACGCCCTCATGTGTACAAGCCCTAACAGAAGTCGGACGCTTTGAATCTGTAACTCAATATTATCCTATACGTGGACATTCCTTTATACCGTGCGATCGAAATTTTGCAATTATAGAGAAAAGAATACGAAAATACGACCGAATTGATACATTAAAGGAGTATGTGGAACTGATTATCACTTCAAGTTCTAAACGAAAATTTACAGTATACCTAATTTCTGATGAAAATAGCTTACTACAAATCTTGGTGGCGAAAGTATTACAAAAGAAATGCATTATCAGTAGAATCGAAAAAAATCGGCAAAGATCGAAAAGTCTCCTTCAATTTATCTAAGTTTACGCAATTTTCCCATAATGCTGAACGTAAGGGATTGGTAGTTGCTCAAGATTTTATTGATGGGTGCGTACAATATACCTTTATAAAATTGCCTATACAGAGGAAAAACTTGAATAGTATCCAACAATTCATGTACGTTTTGGATTTGAACGTGGAAGAAGCAAAAGAGTTCTATGAAGAAATATTTTCCTAGCCAGTTGTCGACGAAGATCAAATTAGTGATATTGAGTAATTTTCATTGTTTATTTATACATATACATTCATGTGTTACAATTACTGCATTGTAGCAGTAATGTAAATCTATTATTCGGTTTTCAATAAATAAAATAATGCATCAAAAATTTTGAGTTCATTAAGAAATAACATGTATGTCCAGAATATCGATATCCTATTTTTGGGCGCCGATACAGACAACCTGTCAAACAGTACGATCATTCCTTTTATGTAAATAAATAATACAATAACTACAACTTCAATAAAAGTAAAATAAAACAGTTTTTACTATTTTACTTAAATTATGTTTTCGTGGACATACTTATGTAGTTTCTCTAATGACCTATTCAATTATGAATCTAAGAAATGATTTTATCAAAAAAATATTTTAGGTTTAAAGGGACAGAACAAAATGTATAATAAAGGCGTAATTTGTATGAGTTATATCGGAAGTCGCAATATATTTGTTGTATATAATCTTATATTTCTCATTTATGTTAATCTCACTTTGAACACGCGTCAAAGAGTGGTGTCTTGATGGGTCGCTGTAACGTAGAAGAAGATAGTTAAAAGTGTCAATATCGGTGATATCTTGCAAACATACTTGAATTTTTTTTTATGTGTGATGAGTGCTTAGTTGCAGTGACTCCGTAAGCTGTATCGCTTGTCTGGCTATCACTGCAACTCTCGCGTATTTTTTTTAATTAATGTCTATTCAATATATCCGTTTCCATTCGTCCGTTTACGAAAGAAGTGAGGTTCGATTTATCATAACAAAATATCATACCTTATAATGATATTTTCAATATATCACATGTCAAATTGACAGTGGTGAAATTGAAATTGATTGCTAACAACACCATTATTCTTTTGTGGCGTAAATAATGCCTTGTTAACAGCATTTTTTACAAGTTTCCAAATTATTTTGTTCTAAATAAGTGAGATTAGCTCTTCAAAATTGGTACGTCAACATACGTACAGACACAAAGCTATGAATCGCTAGGAGATGTTTATCCGTTAAACGGATCAACGCCAACGTACGAACGGATAGCTATGAACTAACCTTTATTTATTTTCAAGCATGAACCTCTCGTACTGCTTTAAACTGCAACTGTAGATGTAGTATGTTTGTAATCGTTAAGTTGCACCATTGAGTTGCACCGACTACAGTTCCTTGTTGGCATATTTTTATATGAGTAAGTGTCTTTTTAGTTATGAAGACAACTGTTTTGTAAAAAGCAGAATTGAAAAACCGCAAAATTTAATAAAGAACACAAGTGAAAATATTCGACACGCTATAATCTAAATGACAGAATAATATTTGTCAACACTGCCCTGGTTACTTTCAGTACTAAAAACCGATGGAGTGCACTGCAATATCAAGTTCGCATTTATTAGAGATGGAGTTATAGGTACGCGGTATTTGGTATGTTTGTCATTTCGAAAATGCTGTTGATGACGTGCACCGCAACTTACGATGAAAATACTATAACTTTAATTTAAAAATTAAAAAAATGAAGAACAAATCATATTAGAAACTGCTATTATAAACAAAATAATCCACAGACTTTATTTAGTAAGCAAATAATTTACTGCATAAATTTTAATATTACACATATCAAATAGGTATACCTAAGAAAATAGATCAACTAGATTGTCAAGACAATATTATGCGCATTAATGTTTTATTTTAAAACACATTATAAAAATTTGATTCGGAATTATAATCAATCCAAATAAAATTAAAATATTATATCTGACAAATTTTATTCTAATAAAATTTCTACATGTTTTGGCAATCAGCCTTCTTCAGGAGAATAATTAAGAATATAAAAATTAAAATATGTCAAAGTTCTTTACCGAATCTCTTGGTGCAGAAGTAGAACACTAAACACTTCAATCCACTAAACATCAAAAACTTTTAACTAAACACCGACACGTTTCGACAGCAACATTATCAAGGCGATAATGAAACTAAATTATTTTATTATTATTTTATTTATTACTATTTTTTAAATTTTATTATCGCCTTGATAATGAGTGTTACTATCGAAACGCGTCGGTGTTTAGTTCAAAGTTTTTGGTGTTTAGTGGATGAAGTATTTAAGATAAGTCGATACATTCATCTGCAAATTATGGACTTTTCCTAAATTTTATATTCTTGACTATTCTCCTGAAGATGGTTAATTGCAGAAACATGTAGAGATTTTATTAGAATAAAATTTGTGAGATAGAAACTTTATTTTTATTTGGATTAATAAAAAATTTATTTCAAAAATAATGGTAGTATCACCATTTGTCAACTGACGAAACCAAACTAATCACCTATTTTCGTTTATTCTCGAATTACTTTAGTTCTTTACTTAATACCTGAATTCAGTTTATGCATTGAATACATTTATTCCGTAAGATTCGAAGATATTTTCCTCTTAGTTCTTTATAATACCGACCCAAAGAACATTTCTTCTATTACCCCACATCATCTCCAAAAGTTTCCCAGTTCAATTTAGACGAATCGCGTACAAAGAAATATTAAAATAAATTAAACACAAAATTCCGGCTGTTTGTTTTTTTTTGCGAAATAAACAATTTCAATAGTGCTATTATAATGCTTTGCGTTTATTTGTATACGATTTTCCATAAAATTTAAGATCATATTGTCGATACTTGTATCTGTATATATAAAGAATAATTAATAAAAAATCTTTTTCGAATTTTGCAAAACTCCGTCAAAGGGATCTAGGAAAATTCTCCGAAAACAATTCCCCGATTACAATTCACCGACAAACAATTCCCAGGCAGGAAAATTCCCCGAAGCTTAAATTTTTCGACAAACAATTCAACGAGTGGAAAATTTCCCGACTGATCTTAATTTCTAATTATACAGTTTTTATATTATAAAAATGCCTTAACCAGGCAAAACCTATATTCTAGTAAAAATCTTAGAATTATGATCTAATGCTGATGTTAAGATGATGTCACCGTTGCAGGTGCAATACGTGACTTACATTTTATTTAAAGAGATTGGTATTCTTTTGAATCTTTTGGACTACTTGCGTGGTATAGCCCACAATCTTATTTATTAAAGACAATAAAAAGTAGTAACCCTTGTACATAAGAAAAACTTCTTTTCGATTATTGTTGTTATTATTCCTATTATATAAAAAAACAAAAAAGAAGGCAAAAAGCTTCTATTATAGAAAAACAAAAAAAAAATCTAAACACGCCAGTATAATGCTGCGCCTTCTAAGCCGAGATAAAGTGGGAAGGGAAATTTTTTATAGTCGGAGAATTTTCCATACGGTGAATTGTTTGTCGGAAAATTTTACCTTCGGGGAATTGTTTGTCGGTGAATTGTTTCGGGGAATTTTCCGATATATATTATGATGAATTTGTGGGGCATTAGTACGACGAGGTCCAATTACTCCTGTATTACAGTGCGACGAAGTCCAATTACTCCTGTATTATAGTGCGACGAAGTCCAATTACTCCTGTATTATAAGAGAAATGAGAAAATGTTATTAAGATAAAAGTTAAAGCGCATGGGGGGCTATAACCTAAAAATATTTTTAACTATATAGGGTGTCAAATAAAGACAGAGTAAACTAACCTTGCTTTATTTTAAATGGAACACCCTGTATATTTTTACTGTTTACGATTCTTCTAGGTCTTACCTTTATTAGAATATAGGATTTTGCTGTTATTCAGTTTACTTTAGAAGATATGGGAAGTTTTGCATGAATTTATAACAAAGTTGGCGCCTCCTACCGTGCTACATCTTCCACATAAAATAATTCATTTGCGCTAGAAATATTTCTAATGTGATCTTCGTTCATCAGAAATTATTTATTTATAGGAGTATTCAATATTTATACACACACAATTTCAATAAATGTTAAATTCTTAATTATGCACAATTAATAATAATGCAATTTGTGTTACAGTGAATTTCCATAATTTAGCTGATGTATTATTCAACCCTTGCACAAAATAGACACAATATTACAAACCACAGCGCTTTGGTAACATTTAATATAACAGTAACATTTATTCAAGAATGGGACATATCCATCCAAACTACAGTATATATTGAGATAAACTTCAATAATCATATTATATACAAACGGATACTTACGTGAGGGAATTTTCTTAAATACTTTTTTCGCCATAAATTCTTGGAATCGTTGGGCATAGAAACTCGGTCTGTGAACTGAAACTGTATCCTAAAATAAAGAATCTTCTTAATATCGAGGAAAAAAATTGTACAAACACAAAAGCAAAACGTAATATCAAAACAAAATTCTAACATAAAAAAATATGAATATCAGTCGTATAACTTCAGACCACGATAATTTCGCCAGCATAATTCTGTACAGAAATATATAGAACAAAAACTGTTTTAAAAAGTATGAGACGCATGATTTTATGTATAATAAAATTATAAATATTCACAAAAGTGGAAAGTTTCGTTCTAAACAGAAAAAAAAACAAGTTGGAACATGTAAACCGCACCTTCATATTTTATAGGTTCACATTTCAACCGTTTAGAAGATAAATTAATAATTATATATTAATAATTAATTATTTCGGTAGATTTTGAAAGTCGAAGAAACAATCTTTCAAAAAACATAAAAATACAGGTGTGGATTTGATTAAATAGATTTTTAGATATACTTTTGATGTAAATCTTTAGTGTTTACTAAACTCTAATTGCTCCTCTTCTTTTAAAAATATTTCCACTGCCAGTTAAATGAAATGTGAAATTACGATTTTATGACTAACACTTAACACACAGTGACAATATGGCTAGTCGGTTATCAAATAAATATCCAGTTAATAATAATGCAGAATATGGTGATAACATCGCCACTTTTTTCATGTTTATGAGCATGTTCACAAGAAAAAATTACTAAGAAGTTGTCCTCTATAGTAAAGGGCAAGTCAGTAAATATTAAAAACCTTAACCTTATTTTTGTTTCAACTCCATTGTTTTTTTTTCGAGATAGTTGTTTTACAGAGAGTGGTCCTATTTTTATAGCTGCCACTTTACTTTACTACACACTTACATTAATCGTTTACTTTTCATAAATGAATACATAAATATTGGAGCAAATCACTTGAAATGGATAACGAATCGCAGTCTCAATAGGTGTTTTTTCCGTGCAGTTTGAATAAGTAGTTTGTGGCGTTCTGGTTTAACAGAATCTCACTTTGCATTAAATGTGCAATATTTCACTGTGGATGTCCCTTCTTACGGGCTAATTAGTATTTCTGCAAGTTTCGTTGTATAACATAAGACTCTAGTTTGGAAGATAAGGTTTCCGTCAGGCAATAATATCGAAAAGGCAAACAATCCTGCTCGAAATATAACAGCTGTATGGCATAAGATGCCCTTCCACATCGAAATATTGCACGCAAAAGTCATTTGTATAGATTTTTTTTTGTTGTCCTGCACGACGAGAAGCACGTGTTAAAACTCTCTATTACGAAACATTAATTATAAACAGCGAAAATGAAATTTTAATAGCAATCTCTGCGTTTTAATAACCAAGTATCAATAGTACTCGGATTGCTAATTTTGTAAATTATTCTGACTGCTGCTTACTGCATATGTACCCATATCTATAATAATATTGGTATTATTCAAATATAGTTCAGATAGCGGTAAGTTTCAGTCAATGAATACTAACAAAAATTTCAATCACTGGAATTCGTGTTGAATGTTCTTCTACTACTTTGACTCTATTTGTGCTGTAATTTTGAGAACTTTAAGCAGGTGAAAAACAACTTTACTCAGATTTCGTATCGTTCATAACAGTTTTTCGACGCCTATTTATCAACAAAAATGAAGGGTTTTACTGGATAAATACCACGGTTTCTCTACGATATGCTATGCTATTTCTACAAACGTAGACTATTTTCAATCATTAGCGGATTACATAAAAACAATAAAAGTTAAAGTTTTGATCTATAGTAATGTGTAAAATACAAAAACATTTTGAAAATACGTAGGTGCTAAGTGAAAAATATTTTAGTAATGGGTAGTACCATATTTCCTTGTTTTTAACTAATATTGCAGATACTTTATATTGTAAGAAACTAGGCACCAATAATCGTTTATTTGTGTTTTTGAGCCGCAGTCGGTCACGTTTTATGAGCCGCTGCCGGTCATGTGGGAAATGAATGATGTCATTGATAGCGGGTTGTTTTTCGTTATCGGCAGAAAGAGTGGCATTCATTCGTTACCTTCGTGCTCGGAAACATTGCCGTTCGATTCGTTTGTAATAAAAAATATGTTGTGAATTAGTTTGTGTGTAAATAATATTAATAAAATTATAGTATTTTACATATTTCTTTTATCAGAAGTGGGATAGTGCCTAAGCTAGATTGTGATATTGTGCGAGTCTTGTTTGTTTGTTTTTTTTTTTTTATATTATTATTTTCATGCAATGGCGTCTACGGAGGGTGCTACCACCAGTGAAACATTGTTGTTCGAATTAGTAAAGGTATTGCAATCGCAAAAATCAACAGGTGCAGATTATGTAGATCTACCCTATTTTCGACCGGAAATTAACCAATCCAATAAATGGATAGGTCACGTTGTTGCGATTGCAAATGATATGAGCTGGTCTGATACACAGACTTTAGCTCGAGTAGGCAAATTTTTGATGAATGATGCGAAAAAATGGTTCGAACGTTGGAACCCAGAGAATAGGGATTGGAACACCTTCCGAAAAGAATTTGTCGAAGCGTTTCCGCCGAAGCGAAATTTGGGTCGCTTGCTTGATGAAGCTACCAAGTTTAGTAGCTGTTCTGTCAATACCTTTGAAACATATGTCCACGAGAAAGCGGCTATGTTAAAGAATGTGCGTGCGAATTGGAGTGAAAGTGATCTGGTAGAATTGGTTATTCATGGGATTTCTGAATTGGATGTACGTAACGCGGCCACGAATGCTAATTGTCAAAGTATATCTGACTTATTAATATTCCTATCGTCTTTTACGAAACCATTGATAAATTGATATATCACTCTTATGGCAGGTTTTCGACCATCGTGTGTTTGGTTGCATAATCTGAAAAAAAGTATTTTATCAAGAAATGTTTGTTATGCCTCGCCTTCCTGAATATTCATTTGCGGTTAAACACGTAGTAGTAATTGCCGACGAAATACGTCAACGCCCTAAACACGACCACCTGCAGAATTATTTCCGAATGAATAGGACTATTTACTAACAACATACAAAGAAAACACATATTTAATTTTTCCTTATATACATATACAAATATATAAATAGCTCGAAATGTAAAAAAAAGCTGAGAATGATGATTTATTTCCTAGTATATTTAGTTTTATACATTTTGTTTGTGCACATTGTTTCGATAAAAATTTGCAATTTTTAAATAACGTAACGTTAATAGTGTGATGGATCAGAAAATTGATGTGATTATTAGGCGCATATACAGGATGTTTCAGCGAGAGAGTTTATTAGAAGTTTATGGAGTTCTAGCCAAAATATAAATTTGAAAATTCAGAATCGTATATAATTTATTGTGTTCTCTTCACTTAAAATATTTTTAGATTTCTAGCGCTTCCGGTTATATCGGAAGTCGACGTCTACTTTATTTTTTACGAAACAGTCTGTATATTTTTACATATTTGGATTCGCCTACTTTTAGGCTTCATAAATGTATTTAGTTTTTTCAATGTGATTCCGGCGTTTTGTAGTTATTCAACTTTTTCCAAAAAAATTTACTATAGCGGTCATTTATTCAAAAAATCAGAGAACACTCGATTTTTTCGGATATCTATTTAGAATTCATAATATGCTTAAACAACATGTTGGAGTATATTTTAACGCCGAGAACACCTGTCTATATTGCGTGGTTCCTTTACTGTGGCACGTTAACTTTTAGAAATTTTGAGGAACCATAACCTAATTTTTTGAAATAGCACCCCACATATTTTATTACTTAGTCATATTCGGCATCTCATTTTACATCTTTTACATTCCACATGTCCTATACCTGAAATTGATAGTTTACGAGATAATTAGATTTTTTTGAAAACATGCACTCACAACTCATCGATATTTATTCAGGGTGCCATGGAAACTAAGCGTTCTCAAATTTTTTATTTAATATTTATTGTCAAAGTCTAACGTCAAAGTCATACATCGTCGTTTGATCCTTGTTAATAATTAAGTAGCATATTAAATGTTTTTATATTATTGTTATAAAGAGTTAAAATGGATAACAATAACGAAAATGATGTTTACAAATATCAAGAAATTCTTAATTTATTTTCTATTCACGCACTCAGAAAAATTCATGCATTGATTCAACAAAAAATGGTAAATCCAAGAACAATTTTCGTTTAAATACGGCGAAGAGGTTTGAATGAACATTAAAATTAATGTTACGTTATTTCTGTTAGTTCAAAAATAAAATTAGCTTGTAAACGTTCCATTTGGTTGTTAAGACAATTACAACGTAATTTTTATGTTGCAGCAACATTAAAATATTAACACAACTTGCATATTGATTTAATAACTGAATATTTGTTGGAACCACTGAATATGTATTTGGTTCAAATAAAATAAAATAACAAAAAACGTTTTAAATCTTGGATCGAGTCGGTCTTTACTTGATGTAAATCCATTTTCAATGTGAAATAAAACACATGTTTTATTTCACATTAAGAAACGTTTTGTTAAATCAATGCATGAATTTTTCTGAGTGCGGAAAATGCGCCAAAATTCTTAGTAGAACTTGCAGAGTGTTTAATGAAAATTATTCACATTTACCTCCAATGACAAAAGGTAAATTTATGTAAAAATATATAAGGTGTTCCATTAAAAATAACAAAGTAGATGACCACTTCCGGTATAACCGGAAGCGCTAGAAATCTAAAAATATTTTAATGGAGAAACATAATCGATTATATATGCGATTCTGAATTTTCAAATTTATATTTTGGCCAGAACTTCATAAACTTCTAATTAACAGTCTCGCTGAGACATCCTGTATGTTTTTACAAATTGCAAAGATGCTAGAAATGCAAATATAAAGCTAAAATCAATCAACAATACCGATTTCCAAAATTTCCAAGTTCCAACGCCCTCCTAAACAGGTCAAATTTTTTTTCTCTACCAAAATGACTATAAAATATATACTATTTTTTATATACTATATTATGTGTCAAGATTTTTATTCATATATTATGTACTTATTAGATCGAAATTCAAACATGTAACAAGTGAAGTAAAGTAATTTAATTTTTAATAATGCTTTCAACACAAATGCAATGAAAGACTAACTCTAAGAAAATATAAAACCTGGTATCTATATTTAAAATAGGACAGAATGAATAAATCATCAAAATAGCATATTCTGCACTTTAAGTTTATCAATGCATTAAGACTCCGCCTCATTTCAGAATTCGTCATTTTAATTTAAGAAAGTGTCAATTGTAAATCAGAACGTATCAAATGAATTTCAGGTTATATCAATTGTAATTCAGAATATACAAAATGAATAGTGTAGGCTATGACAAAACTGTAAGTGTTGAGGTTGCTTACGAAATCAAAATTTCAAGATAAAAGCACTTATGCGGCATGCAGTAAATAATGTCCACCGAGAAAGCTTGCTGTTAAAGAATTATTTGACACCGACGTAAAACTCCATTTTTCAGTTTTTTAAGTACTTTAAAATGCCAGTTTATGGACAATACAGTAGCTCATCAAATAAGCCACTGCGATGCAATTGCATATAAAAATAATTTTCTGAATTACATTTGACATCTTCTGATTTACAATTGACACTTTCTTAAATTAAAATGACGAATTCTGAAATTAAATTGACATATCTGAATTACAAATGACGGATTCTGAAAATAAATTGACACATTTGAATTAGAAATGACCCATTCTGAAATTGAATTAACATATCTGAATTACAAATGATACGTTCTGAAATTAAATTAAGATATCTGAATTACAAATGATATATTCTGAAATTAAATTGATAAATCTGAAATACATTTGACGAATACTGAAATAGAGTTGACCGTTTCTGAAATACAACTAGAAATGGTGTAGTTGGGAGTCATGACTGCCGACCGGTAGAATCAAAATTGGGGTTGTAGCCTGCCTAGACTAAAAAACTTACAATTTCTTTTTTAACATCGTCTATTTACTTTATCAAGTTTATTTAATTATTAATTACTTAATTTATTTTATCTAATTTTAACAGCATTTTTAGGACGGTTGTAGCACCCGCATTTCAATTTTGGTTTCTGCGCAACTACAGATGAGTCCCATGACAAATAACGCGATTGAGAATAACGAGTAACGTACGATCAGGGGCAATTTACGAAAACTCTGAGGCTTGTTGAAAAAGAAAAAAAACTCAAATATATGCTGATATAAACGAATACGGTTCATTTTTGTACCGATACATGACTCTAAGATTTGTTTTTCTCGTTCATCTAGCGTTGGTTTGAAGCAAAGCTTAAGGATCTAAT
>CM043022.1:94765076-94863387 GCA_023690525.1 Holotrichia oblita
AATTAGAGGAATTCAACGAAGAGCAATGTTTGAAAAACAATGATGACCTGCCTGCAAAGAGCAAACCAAGATCACTTACACCATTCCTTAATGCTAATCGAATTCTATCGAAATGTTACAAACTTAAATTAGCTTGAGTTCAACATGATTCAACATGATGGGCGATTTAATTAAATATAATAATAATAATAATAACAATAATAATAATAATAATTTATTTTTTGTTTTGAGAGGAAAAATGCCTAAACGCACCATCAGGGACGAGACCTGTCCCCGGTGTGTGGGGGCTCCGCACCCACTAAAAAACCTCACTTTGTCAGGGTGTAGAATCCATCCCGGAACCGCTGGTCGCATTACTTCAGGATGGCACCTCGTAGTTAGCCTCGTTCGGCTGCCTCCATTACTTGGGTCTCTCTCTCTTCTTTCAGAACCTTCTCGACGAACGTGGCGATCTTCTGCCAGTGGTCGTGTCCGGACAGCATCGTTTGCACGACGTTATCCGGCGTTAGTGGTCCTACTTCGTCTTGTAGAGCGTCTCTGTAGTCACTCCACCTCTCGCAGTCGAAGAAGGTGTGGTGAGCATCATCTTCCGCAGAGTCGTGATACTGGCATGTCGCGTTCTCTGCTATACCCATTCGAGCCAGGTATGCGTTGAAATACCCGTGTCCGCTAAAAAACTGGGTGAGGTAGTAATTTACCTCGCCGTGGTCTCGGTCCATCCACTCCGTTAGGTTGCGGATGAGTCTGGCCGTCCACCGTCCTCTCGTGTCGTTCTGCCAGCGCTCTTGCCAACGTTGTCGTGTGAGCGCTTTAACGTCCGCTCTCACTTGTCGTGCACCGACGTCTCGTCGTGTCTCGTAGACTCTCTTCTTTTCTTGAGCTAGTAAGTCTATCGGGGTTACTCCTGCAATCACGAGCACCGCCGGTTCGGAAACCGTACGATATGCGCTGGCGATCCTGAGTGCTCCCCGTCGCTGTACTGAAGCCATCCGCTTTCTGTACTTGTCCTGCTGTAAGGCGTCAGCCCAGATCTCGCTTCCATACAACAATATGGAATGGGTGACGGTCATTAGCAGCCGGCGTTTACTCGCCGTCGGTCCTCCTACGTTGGCCATTAGTCGGCTCAGCGTCGTCGTTACCTTAGCGGCCTTATCGCTCGATGACTGGATCTGTTGCCAGAAGGTCATCTTGCTGTCGAGCCGCAGTCCGAGATACTTCACGGAAGTTCTAGTAGTTATGACTTCCGTATCCACCGTCATTTCGATCTCCCTAGGGATTCTTCTCCTGGTCAGTAGAACGACCTCGGTCTTCTCCGTTGCCAGGGTCAGGCCGTGTTCGTCCATCCATGTGGTGACTCTTCTCATTACCTGGTTGAGCCTTCTCTGGGCATCCGCCTCGTCACGCGCCGCTCCCGCTGTTATCTTCTACGTGCACGGCCCGCCTGTGGTGTCGTAGACCAGCTTCCTGTCGCTGAGGTAGCTGCGTATCATCCTAAGTAAATAGGATGGCGTGTCGAACGTGTTCTGCAAGGAGTCAAGAATGACGTCCCATCTCGCCGAGTTGAAGGCGTTTCTTACGTCCAATGTGACGAGTATCACCAGGGGTCTTGAGTAATGATTTCCCCGTTGAGCGGCTTCGAAGGTCTCCACTACCTGCGCTACGGCGCCGACGGTGGAGTGTCCCTTTCTGAAGCCATGCTGTCTCTCGGACAAGCCTCCTGCGTCGTCTATGCTGCTTTCCAGTCGTGTCTTGAGCAGTCTTTCCAGTAGCTTGCCAGCCGTGTCCAGCATACATAGCGGTCTGTATGCCGATGCCGTGCTTGGGTCGCCATTACCTTTGCTTATCAGCACTAGTCGCTGTACCTTCCATCTCTTGCAGAATGCTCCTTCTGTTAAACAGCGGTTGTACATGTTCAGAAGCAGATCTGGGCAGACGCGCGCCACAATCTTGAGAGCTTCAGTCGGAATTCCGTCGGGTCCAGGTGCCTTCCGGTTTTGTAGGGAGTTCGCCGCTCTTGACAGTTCATCTCCGCTAAAAAGCGGGATGTCGTTCAATCGCTCGTCCTCCATTTCCACAGTTCTCTCCGGATGGGTAGGGAACAATGTGTCAACAATGTTCCGCATCCGATCTCGTTCGAGGACTGGATTCGCCGTCTTCGTCGTAAGCTTCTGCATGACAATCTTGTACCCAAGGCCCCATGGGTCGTTGTTAACGTCCTGCCGCAGCTCCTCCCACTTACGTTTCTTGCTCCTGTAGATGGCGTTCTTGAGATCTCTCTTGGCGTTCCTAAAGTCCTCGGACTCTAGTTCTGCCGCGTTCGGATCTCGTCGTCTCACTCTAGTTATTCTCCGCCTCAGCTGTAAGCATTGTTTCCGGAGGGTCGCGATCTCGTCGTTCCACCAATACGAAGATCTTCTGTTGTATATCTTTCTGCGCGGCATAGAGGCGTCGCAGGCGCGACGTATGAGGGCTATGGTCGCGTCCGCAATAGTCTCCGCTGAACCGGCACATTCCATGACGGCATCCTTTCCCCGAGCGATTGCATGAGCCAGGGCGTCTTCATCCAGCTTCGCTACGTTCCATCGAGGACCGGGCGGAGCAGGATTTCGCCTGATCGGCTGCTGTCTCGTCACATTGTAGCTTATGTACTGGTGGTCACTTCCGGTGTAGTCCTCCATGACTCTCCAATCCACGATGTCCCGCACAATGTCCTCCGAGGCCAATGAGATGTCCGGTATCGTCTCTCCGTAGCCTGGTCTTCTGAACGTGGTGGTGTCTCCGACATTTACCACGCTGAGTCCGAGTCTGGCCGCCATGTCCAGTATACGCCTCCCTCGAGAATCGGTGTATTCCATACCCCATTCCACGGCTTTGGCGTTAACGTCTCCTCCTAGAATAATGGACCCTGTCATTTCTCGAAGGTCGTCTTCCAGATTGTCGAGCTTGCCCTGAAAGTCCGCTATCGGCTCGTTGGGTGTCAGATAGCAGCTCACGTAGGTGATGGTGCCGCTCTTTACCCACACGTATCCGTTTCGGGCTCCGTGGTTGTCGATGATGACTGTATTCGTGTCCGGGATCCATATAGCTGCAGTGCCGAGTGTGTCCCTGTACCACCCGGTGCATTCCTTATCCCGGTATTGTTCACTGATAAGCAGCAGATCTACTCCGGTGTCCAGTTGTAGTTGGATGAGGAGGTCGTCTGCTGTTCTGCTTCGGTGCATGTTGCCTTGTAGGATTCTGGTCATTGACTCTTCTTTGCCTGATCTAATGCCCTTCTGAAGGAGGGACATGCGCCGGAGCCATGGACGTGGCTGCGTGTCGCGGTGTCTTCCGTGCAGAGAAAGCACTTTGCTTTGTTCTTGCAATCCTTCCGTTGGTGGCTTTTTTCTCCGCAGTTGATACAAAGGCCTTGAGTTCTTCTGTCTGGTCCGGGACAAGCAGCCTGTCGATGTCCGTAGCCGAAGCAGCGGAAGCACCTGACGACTTCTACCCTGCGTCTTATTCTGCTGTTTATCCAGCCGATCTTTATTCTCGGTGTTTCCAGCAGCTTAAGGGCTTGACGCTGACTAAGTTGGACGATAGCCATTCTCAGCCCTCTGGTGTTCGCGTTGGTGAGGCTGATCTTCACTTCGCCGTCCATATCTCCTAGCTTTGCTCTAACTGCTGCGCGGACTTCCTCCGTTGTCGTTAAGCAGTCTAGATCTCTGAATTCTAGCGTCTCTTTGGGCTCTAGGGTGCTGATGTTAGCCTTCTCGCCCAGGATCTTCTTCAACGCGCTGCAATTCTGTTTTCTTGAAATATCGAACTAGATCGTACGTTTCCTCTCTTTTCTTTCTCCTACCCATTACTTCATTGATCTTTTTCCACGTTTCTTTCATATTACCCTTATATTCAAAGAATTTGTTTTCATAGTATCTTTTTTTTGCATTATATAGCCTCTGTGTCACCTGATTTCGCAATGCAGTGTAACGTTTCCGCAGAATATTTTTCGTTTTTTCATCGCCACCAAAGCGTTTCCAAGTTCTAAAGCTTTTATCTCTCTCATGGATAATATCGACGATGTCTTGGCTGACCCAGGGCTTACTATCTAGTTTCCTACGACGTCTCTTTTGTATTGGTGCTGAGGATTCCCGCTTTGCACGGTCAAATGACTGGCAAATATAGTTGTAGAGGTTGTCTACATCGTCCGTATTTTGCATTATTTGCGGATTTAGCAGCGCCCTCAACTTAGATCGAAATGTAGCCGCATGAATTCTACTGTTTGATGAATAAGTTTCATCATTTAATACTATTCGTTGCGATGTCCATGTGCCCGCAATGATATAGTGGTCGGATATTTTAGACTGAATTATAGCTCCTCTAGTCTCGTGGGAAACCCCCCTGATAAATATGTGATCGATGCATGAGCTGGTTAAAATATCGTCCCTAAAATCTTCTCGTGTTGGTTTACTTATTAATTTTTTAAATCCATTTGTTGCTAGGGTGGTTTCGTACAGCAGCGAAGTGTGAGTCTCCACCAGCAGATCTATGTTCATGTCACCGATAACTATCATCCGCTTATACTTTGGGTCAGACAGTACGATATCTAGCTCGTCCAAGAATTTGGCTGTACTACTGCTTGGTGGTCTGTATATCGCCAATAACATTATTCTACTATTCGCCATACTTATATCAAACGCTAGACATTCAGCATTGTCCATTGATAAAGTTACCGATGCTGCTGTGTATATGTTCTTAATATACATCAAAATACCACCACCCTACCGTCGCGACATTTATAATGTAAATCGAAGCCCTCAATATGTAAAAAAGGCAGATAGCAATGTATCGCATCGGCCTGTAAATCGATTTCTGATAACACAATAACATCTAGTAGGTGGTAATACTGATGTACGTAAGCATGAAATTCCTCAAAATGTGATTTTATCGATATTATATTTAGATGAACAATATAGAAGCGTTTTGTTTCAGCGTCAGCACGAGTGAACAATGATTCCAGGTTTATATAAGTTTCGCACTCATCAGTATTATTTAACTCCAAGTCAATTTGATCAAGGATATCAAGGATATATCAAGGATATATAATAATAATAATAATAATAATAATAATAATAATAAATGTCCTTATTGTACCATAAAATTATAAAGCAACACAAAAATCTATGAAAATTATATTAGGTACAACCAGTTGGCGTGATCCAGCTATAGCTGTTCTATCCAACCTACAGTATATGCAAATAACTAAGACTACTGTATGCCTAAAATTAAAACCAAAAAGCAAAAGAAACTAGAATACGCTCTGTTTGAATGCTATATATAAATAATGCACGAATAAGAGCAAATAATTAAAAAAATATCAAAATTGAATGCATCACGTCGTAGTGCAATATCAATGATTTACTGCCCAAGAAATAAAGCACTACGAAGCTTAGACCTAAATGTATGCACAGACAAATATTTCCACTCACAGTTCAAAACATTATATTTAGAATAAATACCATAAGAAAATGAACGAGTAAATAATGACGTTCTAAAATAAGGAGGTGATATTAAACCACGAAATCTAGTAGTGATATTGTGAACATCGGAGCGGAAACGTATTTTGTGATAAAGGCATGGTGGGGTTTTATTCAATAATATCCTATGAAATAGCGTGCACATCTGAAGTTCGCGCCTATTAGCCATATTAAGCCAATTCAAATCAACAAGTCTATGAGAAACATGCTCAAATTTTCTAATGCCGTATATATAGCGAACACAAGAATTCTGAACCTTTTGTATTCTATTCGAAGTTATTTTGTCGATCGATAAATGGTACACCAAAGCACAGTAGGTAAATTGGGACATAAAAAAAACCTCGCAAAGTCTAGCCTTTGTTGTAGAATTTAAGACTGCTCTATGTGGGTAGAGTTTTTTAAGGTTGGAATATGCACATTTAATAATATTTATTAATTTGCTCCTTGTACCTAAAACTGTTATCCATAATTAAACCAAGATTCTTTGCTGAGTTAACAATGGGTGTAGCGGTAGAATTTACGCTAGTAGTTATCGTATTATGTAGTGAATCACACATCGGCATCGCCCTGGCAAACAATAGAGCCTGAGATTTGTTCGGATTCAGATGTAAGTTATAGTCCAACCCAGATCGAAATATAGGAGAGTACCTATTTTATTGGTTTTCAAAATGTCTCCATTGATAATATTCATATATATTCTTTTCAATGATTTGATATTGAACATGTATGAGTTCAGATTTTCTTGTATAAAATAATTGCTTCAGAATCTAAGGTGAAAGCAATTTTACATCTTATTTTGTTGCAGAAATTTGCTACATACACTTCAATTGTTCACCTTCTTCGTATGCTCCTCCCCCATTGTTTTTGTTATTTCGCTTTTAATATCTCTTACGACACAGAGGTTGAAAGTGATACTTCTTGTCACGAATACAACCTCTTTATGTGGTCTTGATGATTACTATTAGTTCGCTATTCTCAGGATTTGTCTTATATTCTTGTTGTAAATTAATTTTTATTTCTTCATTGAGCAACTTTAGATTCACTAAATATCTCTAAATATCTCTTTAATTGGCTCTGAAGCTATCACTAGTGAATCAAACCTTGACGCTATTAATAGGTGCCGGCTTTGTATTGGCTTCTTAGTGTTTTTTGGGGAAAATAGTTCTGTAACTATTAGTTATAATGTTACACCATTGGGAATCAAAAGATACATATTTATAATATACATTATTCCTTAATTTATGCGCATATTATATTAATTTGAAATTATTTAAATGATTCGAGCTAATTAATCTAACAATAAATGGCTGATATACTGTTACATACACTTTTACATCTTACTGAGGCAGAAATAATATAGTTACTTGTAAAGATACTAATATATATATTGTTCTTCGCCGCAATATAAATTTATTAAGAGCGTCATTTGGTAAACTAAAAATAATTTCTGAGAATGGTGGTCATGTATGTATCAATATATGTATATACATATATATTATGTGCACACATTACATTTCTATATATGTACTTATATCTTGGCATATGTTAAGAACCAACAGACATTCATTTTTAGTGAGTGGATTACCTTGTTATGCTGACGTCACTGGTAAATAACATTCAAAGTAAATCTTAGGTGGGCGATTAGCGGTTTTCTAGACGTATTGTAGCATTGGACTGATTTTCAGTTCATATGTATTTGTATATACAGTATGCTTGAACTTACGTTGATTGTAGAAATATAACATATACACAGATGTATGTATAAAGAAATGATTAAATTAATGAAAATAATGTTGTAAAGAGCAAATGTGTTAATTCAATAAGCTATATTATAGACTCGAAGAAAGAGATTTTATACTGTTTGTGTGTGTTCTTTGAAATTCAAAGATATCTCTGACTGAATCTCAACTAACGACTAAGTTCAGTCAACAAAATCATCTTTTTTAATTTAACAGATTGTTAATTAACGATACTTTTTTGTAAACCTTTAAATTTAAAATTACAACTAGAATTTACATTTACGATAATAAACATTATATCCTGTAGTAATTTGATTTCCCTATAATACCTATAGTTTTGCAGCATACGTCATTTTATAAATTATCGTAAAATTGTAATAGATGAAATTTCTCAACAACACGTAGCTTGAACGCACCAATGGCCGTGTTCACTTAATACAGTAATTTAGTGGTAGATACAGCTGATAGAAATCGCGTACTGAATGTCTTGTGTTACTTATCGGTTATCGCCATTTTTTAGTGCCACCGATGAGTATTTACCGATTTCATGATCTATCGCAACCTATCGAATAGTCTGACAGATGATATTTACATACATATAGGTTTATTCAGTTCTGCATTTTTTCCGATGTGTGTCTAATATAGTTATCTATACTGAGAGAAATATGTATTAAAAAATATATCATATATGTCGTGTACTAGAACTAATGGTTATTACAGTAACCACCACTGGGTTTAGTTGAAAATACAATATTATTGGACTTTTTTTCAAATAGTAGACGGTACACTATCCTTGAAATAAAACCAATACCACATAACTGTGGTAACCGTTACCACAAGTTATAGTAATGAATGCCGCAAAATTATTACAAATAAAACATCGGTAACACCAACGTTTCAGTATTCGGGACACGTGTTTCGGGAGCGCATGGGTTCTCATCATCAGCCGGATACCGAATGAGAATTAATTCATTTAACTTTCAAATTTTTATCAACTCGGTATTCAATTGATGATGAGTCCATGCGCTCTCGAAAGACGTGTCCCAAGTAATCAAACGTTGTGATGTTGGTGTTACCGATGTTTTATCTGTAATTTACGACCGCACAGTCCTAGAAATCACACCACAAAATTATAGTTAAGAAAGTAGTACAAAACTAAAATAAAGAAAATACCACAAAATTTTGGTTAAACTAATGCCACAAAAATATGTAGGTATTCTATAAGTGGAACGTTAAAATTAACTATATTGTAAATATAAACATTTAGCTTTCTTTACTATAGTATATTCCATTGTCACATGGTGAAGTAGAACTTACTAGAATGTGGAACTACAAAACGTTGGTTCATGATACTTTTATGTTAGCAAGATTTACAATTGGGTTTGTTCCATGAACAACAATTAGTATATCATTACAACCACTGTTTTACTACAAATTTATTGTGCCCTCTATCACTACATTCTTCTCAGTGTAGAAGTCACTCTACGCAGTAACAAGTTCAACACAATTAGTGGTGAGTTCGAGTAACGCGTCAAATCGTCATTTTTGAGATTAAGCTACGCTAAATTAGAACGATTGCGGTTGGAATTAAACGGAACGAACAAAACACAATCATGAAACGAAACGACTAATTTTGACTTTGAAACGTGGTGCTGAAAACAAATTTACGTATGTTGTAACTTATATCGAAATGATAGAATTGAGTGGATAGGAAAAAATAGTTTTTTGCCATTATGTATATTATCTCTATAATATTAGAAATAAGAAAAATCAGTTGCTCCTTTATTGCAGTAAAGTACTGAATTGATACTGTAAATAAATATTTATATTACACGAAATCTAGTTGAGTTCATCGTATAATAAAAGCTTGCCATTTTATTACTCATTCGCTTAAAAACACATTAAAACGTAATTTTTCTAGAACGGAACGATATAGAACGTTGCAGTAACTGTTTTCACCATCACTAAACACAATAGATAACATGTCTCTGGAATTAATCTAGCGTTCAATCGAAAGCAGGCATCCAGTTTGTTATCTATGAATGGCTTTGTCATATGTTGAACAACAGAGATGTCTACGTTTCAGTAAATTAGGAATGGTAGTTCTACAAAATACGCGCCCTCAGCTCAAAGCTTCTTTATTATATTCTTGTTTGAAGTTGCTTGGTACTGGATAAAGCTATCATAGCTTTTTATAAGGCAACTAAAATAATGACGACTCGCTAGATACGTATAAACTAGTTGTAATACTCATTAGGTATTTGAGGTAGTCAAATATTAAATAATCACTATATGAAGGTAAAAACATCGTGGCTACTTTTACATGGCCATCAGATAAAACACTACAAATCTTGTTTCTGGGCAAATCAGGCAACAGGATCCCGTGCTCAGGATACTACTATACGTAGAAAAAGTTTGGCTAGTTAGGAATCAGTAGTGTATATTTTATGATCTTAAATCGAATCGCAAAAAAAGTTCGAAATGCACTAAAGCAGCATTGTGATACACTGCACTCCACGACACTTGATTGATAAATATTCTGTTTGTTGTTTTACAGCACACAAACCGCACTAGAGTAACGCGACACTGTACTGAACTACACTATATACAAAGTTATCTCCTAGAGAATCTTTTGTTGCGCAGCAAGATTTTGCCTATTGTGTAATGTGATCCGTATACAAATTATGGAAATTATGGAAAGCAGTAGCCGCAGTACACCTCACAGCAATACCTAGCTGCTCGACAAAATACTCTCCAAGAAGCAACTTTGCTGCACTACGTATAATGTCGCGTTGTTCTAATGAGAATCGAATAGTAAGTGTGATTTGGTCTCAAATGAAGCGCCGTGTTGTGGAGCGTAACGCCATGTGAATCCATATTGTTTCACTTATAGACAGGTTAAAATTATTTGTAGCAAATCCTACAAATTTTTTACACCTTTCGTGCAGATGAGGAATAAAACACTTCTTTATGCACTCTAAGCATAGAACAAATGGCATATGAAGACATAAGATGATTTGTAATCGACTTACTGCAAGTCCTATATATACTCTGGTTGTAATATCTAAGGGTACGGTCAGAGTGCATCCGTATTTAACCGATTTTTTACACTGGCGTACTCGGACAACCCAATCGACCGACTTGCTCTGACAAACTTCTTGTCATACTGGCAGGATCTCGGCCGCGATTTTTGTCAGTTTCAAATCGAAAATGGACGAAGACGAGCTACTGTTGCTTGAAACTCCATTATTATTACGTACACTATTGTTAGATGACGAAGAAAGTGAATGGGTGAATTCCATTTTTCAAGAAAAAGAAGAGTATGGCGAGTTTCACACTTTATTTCCAAGGCTCCTAGAGCAAGAAAACAAGTTTGTGGAATATTTCAGAATACAACCTGATACGTTTTGGTACATACTTAAGGAAATTAGGCCCTACATAGAAAAACAAAGCAATTTTCGAAAATGTATTTCTCCGCAAGAACGGCTATCAATAACACTAAGGTAAGTTTGCAAATTTGTAATGCTTATTAGACATTGTACAACAAAGGTTATTCTAATTATTATGTCAAAAAAACAACTAAACAAGGCCAACTGTTGAACAATATAAAAAAATTGACTTAAAAATTGTGATATTGTGGAGAAAAGGTTTCTACATATGTGTCTAGAGAAGATGGACTCCCCAGTTGTTCTGCGTTTGGTGATGGAAAACATTGTGAGCTATACGTATAAGAAGATTCAGACGATGAAGCAGCTGAATTCGGTCGTGCCTGTTCGGGCCCCGCTGCATTAATCAAAACTTGTTGTAGGAGCGTTCTGGTTGCCAGCTTCTTACTTTTGGGGATATCACGCAGATACGGTAACAAACTCATAGGGAAATAGTAGTCGTCATCTTTGCTGAAATCTTCAGGTGTGATGGTACGTTCATATCTTTTCTCCAGTATCTCGACCTTCTTTTGCTTCAATGAAATAAGCTTTGCTATGGCCTCCGGTCTACCAATTTTTCGTTTTGTTGTCATGATAGGTTTTTTGAATGACGTCGAACTGAAACTGGGACGCGGATCTATTTTAACGGCATCCACAACGGTTTCTGATTATTGTGTGTCAACAGGACCATTGTTGATATAACCATCAGTATCAATGGTGTTGGCAGGCGCCATTATTTCGTCTTCTAGTGCTTGAGTTGAGATGTCAGCGTCGGCGAGTTCCGGCAATTGGCTTGACACGGGAGGGATATTAGTCTGCATTTTTCGGGAAGAAAACACGTCAACAAGGAACCAAAGTTGTTTGTAGTACTTCCATAAAGAGATGGTATCATCAAGAGCTGCACTACCTGTAGGGGTATTTAAAAATTTTGCAGGTTCTCTGCGAAAGTTATCTCTCAGGTTTTGCCAATTAGCTTTGCATCCTTCGCCTGAAATAAAAAAAGCCCGTATACCTATTTACAATTATTATTAATAACTTTTATTTGGTGTTAACTTAATACATTGCTGCGAAATATCTAGGGATATTTTATAAATATGCCTATTTTTAAAAATTAAAAAAAAATTGACATTTAAAGTATTAAAGGAACCGAAGAACTTGATAGTGATATTATTTTTTATACATTTTCGCAAATAACTGACATTTGAATACATAAAAAAATAAGCCCATTGTTAAAATATCTCTAGACGTTTACGAACAGTGTATTTACGAAATGTTTCCTTTACAGATTTCTCTCTACGGGGATGCCTTTTAGATCTTTGGCTTTTTCCTATCGGATTGCACATAACACAATTGCCGGGATAATTCATGAGACATGTGAGGCGATTTGGGTGTGTTTTCGTGAGAAACATATGCCTTTCCCTACCACAGAATTGCTTGAAAAGAGTGCAAAGGACTATGAAAAGTTATGGAACTTCCCAAACTGTGTTGCCAGTATTGATGGCAAACATGTGCGCATTAAATTCCGAAAAAACTGGCTCGCAACACTTCAATTATAAATGGTTCTTCTCTGTGGTTCTTCAAGGACTGGTGGATGCAAAATATAAATTTTTAAGTGTAGATGTCGGAGCCTATGGCAGACAAAGCGACAGTGGTGTATTTTCGGATTCTAATCTATACCAACATATAGAAACAGGATCTTTCCCTTTCTCAAAACCAAGGCAGATACTCGGAACTACCATGACGCTTCCATACGTCATACTTGGTGATCAAGGGTATCCTCTGAATGAGTATTTAATGCGCCCTTATCCAACAGTAAAAAAAGCTTCCTCGTGAAATCGAAATTTATAATTATATGCTTAGCCGAGCAAGACGAACAGTAGAATGTGCATTTGGCATTCTTGTTTCGAAATGGCGGTGCTTCAAGACAGAGCTACAAGTTGAACCTCATCGTGTTGATAAATTGGTCTTAACTGCTTGCCTACTGCACAACATTCTCATAGACAATCAGGCCACCAAGACGTTTCAATAGAGCGGGACGAGATGCTTACTACATTCGCGATCAACTTAAAGTATACTTCAACACAGTAGGAGCGACAGATTTCCAGGACAATTAAATAGACAAATATGTTCACTGAAATATGCACGTAATAAAACAGTTTATTTACATGTGTATTCTTCTGCTATTTCCCGCCAAAGCTTTCTTGCTACGTCTCGATTGTGGTAGCTTTTACTCTTTACATCCCACAATGGTTTTCGCTCAAAAACCAACAAAATTAATTTTTCTATATCCATCTGTGTGATTCTACACTGTTTTCTTGAGAAATGCAACGTAAACACTGGCGTATACGGCCAGAAAAAAACAAAATCATTTGTTTCCCTCCATCAATCGGCCGAGCATGTCCGTGCACGTCAGTGTTGGACGGCTCAACTGTGACCATCTTTATAAGTTCGGTGCATTTTGTTTTTTTCTGCCGTTATCGGCCGTATACGCCAGTGTAAAAAATCGGTCAAATACGGATGCACTCTGCCCGTACCCTAAGGAGTATACAGCGCGAATAGCTACGATACAGTACGGGTTCCATCAAGAATAATCATTTTTTTTGCGATAATTGTACGATTTAGTAATAAAAGTCTATAGCAACCGATTAATTAATTAATTATTTAATTAATGCTGATAAACGATAATTATATTTCTGATTTATTAATGTATATTGTAGGTTTGTATGACTAAATCAAACTTACTTAACTCAAATTTTGTATTCACAACACGCACATACATACATATGTATATTAATATTCACGTACATTTATGAAGCGAATTGCTAAATATGATTTAATTCATATCATTTAATATTAACAGCTTATTATATATTTAATTTTTGTATTTTATTAGTACATAAAGCATATATGTACATATATGTTTCTTAATTCTTCTCCTTTCGAATGATCTTTGCCATACAACTCAGCCACATTAATAAAATTATTGATAGAGTGTTAAGATAGTCCTGTCTTTTAGCTTTACTAGTTTAAAAACCCTGCTTCTATGAAATAACTTATTTTTTTTTTTTCCGCGGTTAGCAAAAACTACAATTATAGGTCAAGTTAGATCCTATGAGCGAAAGCTTAAAATGCCTTAATTTGTGTTGAAGGTTATGGCAACAACTTCAAGCCTCAGAACTATACATCAAATTGGTGATAAGTTTTAACTGAAGCAGTAGTGATGATATAATAAAACTGAAACACATCAACACACACGATCTACACAGCATGAGCTGCAGTAGTTGTCTTGACAAGCAAACCTGCACTCACCACAATTAAAAATAATATTTTAATAGAAGATACAATAGAACTTCGGCGCTTATTCAAAAGCATAATATATTTATAAAATGATGTAAATAAACTAACAATATATGAATCTAGTGCTGAATCTTAAGTTAAATACTGTCTTAATAACTTTTATATGTAAAAAATACGTAATTCTAATTTTACCAAATACCGTGTGATGTGGTATAATAAATAATAATAATGATTGCGTCTTTATTGTAAATGCGGAAGTGTAAATATAAACAATATAATAATAAATAAACTGGTCAAAATTACACAAAAAATGAGTAAATTTAATTCAGTGTAATCAAGTGTGAGGTAAAGTACGTTGAACGTTGAAAACATCTTGTCGCATTTAACTTCAAATACCAATAAGACGACGATCGACCAACTCCTCAGCATCAACAGCATAATTTACTATAACGTACTGGGAGATCAGCAATATCGTAGATACAACATACATACAACTCTTTCGAAAATCGCTGAAAAATACAATGGGACTATGAGCCGGTCTATGAAGCGAAGTATTCTAGTATGGATACGCTGTCTGGGCATCAGCAGTTCATAAATATAGTATATATAAGCTGGAAATTCAGTGCAGATAATGCGATAAGCAAAATAGGCGGAATAAAGTTCTCTCCATCGTCAACCAACTATAGAATGCAGACGTAATATGGACACGGCGTCGAAGATTAAATATAAATGGCTAGCAAGTCGTCTCGTATATGCAGTGGTCATAGATAACATCATAGCAATAAAAGAATCAGACTATTACAAAGCATAGATTTTATAGTACAAAATAAGAAGCTTTGAGATGCATATAGGCAGCACAAGATTATATATCAATGTTGAATTTGGTAGAAAATAAATAATCTGAGTCAATCAGAACACACATGCTATTAATTACATTGAGTGGAGTAAAAATGCGATTAGTCACCTGCAAGAATATTATCCATGGCTCTGTGTCAATCTTTGGATGGACCAAAGGAGAACAACAGAACTCTTCTGGGGATTAACAGTTAGGCTATGCGCTTCGCTAACTCGCCCTAGTCCATGCAGATTAATGTTAATCAGACGTTCATAAAATGAAAAATCATGGATGGGAAAACTAATACAGACTTTGGTATAATCCACATAAAGATGCATCTCGTACGTTGTGACATTTCACAGATATGCAGTATGTAAGAACACAACCCTGCGGAACGAGACAACTCGATGAAACGAAGAAGTACCTATCCTTAATAAGAATACTCTGTATTCTGTTAGAGAGAAACGATCTGATTAAATTGAAAAGGAGTTGATGATTGATTGTGTCACAGGCTTTAGAGTAGTTTAAAACAGTAAATACAGTAATCTCACAACAATATGTTACAATATCATTGACAATAGAGAAGAACGTAGTGGCAGTGCAATGATCCTTTAGAAAATCCAATTGGTTACCTACTTGTCAAAATATCATGCATCGGGATGTACTAAAGCAAATGCTCGTTCATTATCTTTTCCAGAATCAGAGCCAAGAAAAAATACCGTTATTAAGTTCTTATGAATTATGTGATTAATTTTTAACATTCTATCAACGCAAAAGTAACTAATCTTTATTCTACATTGTATTTTAGTCGGTCAGGTTTTTGAATTTTTCTGTATTATTATCAAAATCTAATTTAAATCTATCAGTTTGCAAACCTATATCTCTAACCACTTAAGAGAATATAATTATAAAGAAAAGTGGAAAATAAATCCAAAATAGCTTTGGGAATGCGGTCCGGGATGTATAGGGTAAAAGGACATTCGTTTCGTTTACTGCTTTGGCTAGCTAAATGTTGATATTCGTCAATAGTTTCATCTCATTCGTTGTGTTTATTCCAAAATGCCTGCAAATATTTTGCTGAAACCCCATCGGAACTTCTAGGAAAAACTGACCGCATTCCACAAACCACATATTTTGGACTTATTTTCCACTTTTGCCTCACTGGTTCTCAGTAAAGCAACCATATAGAATAAAACGTGTGGGGAACATTATTCATTGTATACAGGAACTACAGTAAACTGCTAGTGTGTGACTAGATTAAATACCCTTACCTCTTTACACATGGACAGAAAGATATTGTATTTAATTAGAATTTGACTTGAAGTATTACGTATGCATACAGATGAAACAGCCGTCCTATAGTCGGGGCATCGTATATCGGAACTATTCGGGAATAGAGAAGTAGGGATGTATTAGTCGATAGTTAGACGCACGCTTCACTCGAGACCGCACGGTTGTATTCTGTTCAATACATATAATACAATAATTGTTTGCTTATTCTCAAAATGTCTATAAACTTTCTAAACTAAACAGAAGTTTGTGGTAAAAATATAGATGATGAACTCGTCACAAATAGGAGAAGCAATTACACACGTAACGAAGACAATAATTTCTGTTCATAAGTAAATAAAGTAAATGGCCCAATTATGTTGTTATGTAATAGGCCAGCCCTAACATTTAATTTTGTAGAGTATTTTGTTCGAGCGTCATAAGTACAAGGTTTTTTTCTTGTGACCAATACCTTGCAACACTTGGGTTATGTCGACCATGTAAAGCGAACGAATATTCGTCTGTAAATACAAGTTTTACACGGATTTAAACAGGCATACATTTCAAAGTTATAGATTATATGACGAACTGTTTTAAAACAAATAGTTTGTTGGAACTCATCGTTAAATAGGCGTACAATATCTCTTATTGAGTAACCACAATGATGTTGTTTTGTAACATATTTCTTTTGTTGAAGGGTAAAAATGTCCATAATGAAATACTATTACTGATGCTGATTGTTTTCAGCATCAGTAATAGTAACAATAACAATCGTATATTTACGATAGCATGAATTGCGTTATCTCGCTAATACAATACAACTGTGCGCTGTCGAGTTAAACCTACTAACGCATTCCTACTTCTCTACTCCCGAATGCTTCCGACATACGATGCCCCGACTATAGGGCGGCTGTTTGATCTGTATATGATAGCCACGAATATACATGTAGGTAGTAATAATCAACGGTTTCAAAATTGTATAATTTCTTGGCAAAGTTGACATGTGATTTGAAATACTGATGCTTGTAGAGACATTTATTATGTCACTTGTATAAATTGTTGCCTATATGAGCTTGTTTCCATCTATCTCATCACATTTATGAACTTCTGTGTGTCTACGTAGACTACTACTACGTGTGACGTAGGCGGTTATGCAAGTTGCGCAGTGAGCAAAGGTTACAACTGTGAATCATATTTGCCATTTTGAATAAAATTACATAAAAGTTGGTTGATTTTAATTTTCCCTATATCATATAACAGCAATTGAAAATTCTGGTTATATATATTGAGTTCGGTTGGCAGAATTATTAAACATATTTACTGAATTGTCATTTCGTGCGCTGCGAAATATACACTGAAAGATTAATTGATGTAAGCTTATATGCATTCGGCTGCTCATTATCATTTAGTAACTAAGTATAAATAAAGTTTAGTAACGTTTTATTTAATTGCTCTTATTAAAATTTTTATGTAGTTACGTTCAAGATGTAAGTCACATTGTAAAAAAACTAACTACATACATCTAAAAGATCGCAAAATATATTTTAACTAAGACTTAAAAAAAATGTGTTCGAATCCTTCCCCAAACTAAAATAAACCTTGACCAAATCTATTATTAGAAACCTATACATTGTAAATATTTACTAATGTTTCGGAAGTGATATTTCTAGAATTCTAGCCGCTAATTAGATAAATAACTATTTTAAATAGTTTTACTGCAAGTTGAAAACAGAATACAGGGAATAGTGAACAGATGTAAATGACTTAAAACAATGATAGCATAGGTAATTATTATAAAACACCATCATAGCTGCCACGAATCACAATATTAATCTTCATTTCGATCTAAAAACTCTTTTATTTAAATCTTTTTTATCTGTATTATGTCAAATCCTTTTAAAAATATTTATAATTTTTGCAGTAAAATCATTTAAATTATATGTATAATGTATTATATATATACTTATAGTTGGATACTTTCTACTCCATCAATTTCAATGAAGCTGCATTATGCGTAACTGCGAATTATGAATCAATGAAAAAACAAATATATTTTTCAAGAAACTGTGACTAATTTCAAACACTTTATATTCAGGTTTGAAATAATTTTCAAAGATTTAAATCATTTTTAGATTTAAAATCGTGGAAAGCATTGCAATCAGAAAAAATATTTTATTCAAATCATTTGATAAAAGCACATAACTACAATATTTATTTAAATCATTGTGCAAATGATTTTTGACAACTCCCAATGTAACAATAATAACAAAAAATTAAGAATATTGAAACAAATATGGACATCTTCATAAATATTAATAGTAGGTACATATTTTATTTATTCAAATCAGAAGTGCGCATTTACTAAGAAGGTTGGTTCTTTCTTGGCAAAAATTATAAATCAAATAAAATCTCCGTGTTACACTATCAATATCAAATTTCGCAATTTTTGCAATAACAACATACACATGTAACTACATACATAATTTATAAAATTACAATCATTCATTAATGTGCATTATACAAAGTAATACACATACATAAATCTAGAAGGTTTTAATCAATTCAGCACATATTGTTTAATAACCGCAAACAAAACTAAGTAACTTAAGTAGGTACTAAATATTTATTCCATAGACACTACTAAACGTATATATAGTTAGTTATAAATTCAGCATAAACTTGATGTATTTCATTAAAATGAGTTGATTTTAATTGATTAATAAAATAAGCATTGATATTTCACTTTTTTACCATTTGTAATATTTCTAGTTATAGGTATGTATTTAGGCGCATCTGTTATTTTGCTCACTTCTTAAAAGGACTAGAAGAAACAAATAATTTTACTCCAAATTATCTGGATTTCGTCAAAATGGCGCCTCCAATTTACAAAAATATTGCACACAAAAATAAGTAGTTATTATAGTATAAAATACAACATGCAGTAATATAACAAACTTAATACATCTACAAATGCGCATCCTCCTGGCGTATTTTTATTAGTAGAGAGGTTAAATTTATTAACGCTTACATCATTTTACAAAATAAAAATTCATGTATTTAGTAAAAATAGTTCCCACGTACATCGAACAACTAGGCGTACATACAGTCAAATATATTTACGGTAAAATATAGGCTCACCTGCTCAAATCGAATAAAATAATTTAAAACAACCAAATACTATTTTAATCAAACTAAAGTGCTACAACCAGGAACACTACAGCAAGAAGGTTAAAATAACCGTGTCGAATTTTATATCGGTTCCGTGGATTTAAAGTTAAAAGATATTGCGAAGTTATTACAACTGATATTATGTTTGCGAAACGCGACGCTTACTTACTAGATGGTTGCTCCTTTTAACATCGACCTCGTTTATGATTTGCGCGTTCCTGCTCTACGTCATTTGGCGATCGAATCTATTCGACAAATTTGACGGTCACCTCTGTTTGTTTATATATACAACATGTTGGTATAAGCATTTCATAAAAATGAAAATTTTACATAAACAATACTGAAAGTAATCTTAACAATATTAATGTTGGATACGCAATATCCTTTTTACGCAAGTTTTGGCGAGAATACAAAAAAATTTCATCGGATAGTTTATCTGTACACATAATGAGATTGGTAAAATAATTAATTTGTCTTCGTGCGTAAGGCTATTCTCTACTATTCTCATGGTTACTGACTTTCTTATCTATTACATTTAAACACATTATTGGATATTAAGAAATTAAATTAATTTTAATTTATGTTATTGTATTTTTTAGGTTCAATCTAACGGTTACGATAACTGAGTACAATGAACAAAATAAGGAAATGGACCTGCTATCCAGGTAGACGAAAGAGTTAGTTGCATTTGCTAGAATTAGTCGTTAGAAAATTATTAAAATTACTTTGAAAGGCTACTTATTTCTTTTGCTACACATCTTGTTTACAAATTATAAAAATAATTGCTTTGTTTACAATCAATACATGTCCGAAAAAAACTTAAAAAAAAACGTTATTAATAGCATAGTAGTAGTTATAAATGATACTCCTACTAAATAAGTTTCTCTCAACTTGAACACAAACAGTAACGATAAAGAATTGACGGCCGTATCAGCGGCCACTGACACACCTGTGACCAGCTCTTCATATCTATCAGAGTATAACGAGATACAGTATGATCTGTTGCTGTTGGCTAGGTGTTTATTTTTCGCGCTACATATTGCAACTTCTTGCATTTTAGAATTGTTTATATCATTTTATATAGATACTCTTCTTTAGTATTCCTTATGATTATATAACGTGTGTAAAAATTGTCGCAAAAGCTATACGCAGTGACATTCTTCGTCCGTTTCTAAATCGAAAATCTTAATGTTAAAATATTGTACCATGCTTCATACGTCTTCACGAGGTTCACGAAGTTCGGTTTTTCAGTCTCTTAATAAGCGCTTGTGATCGATATTTGTCGGTACAGACAGCTGCAATTTTGAATTTAGACAATATCTTCTTATTCCTAATTTATCTAAAACAGTTTCTTTTTGATGGTAGAATCTATTTTCAACATTTCTTCATTAGCATCCTCTCTTGAAAAACACAATTGGCAACATTGTATGTGTATGTGTTCTTATTTGGTTTCAATCAAAATTATTAGTGTCAAATTTTGACATTTGTCCGAATTAATTTTTCTCAGGTATTTAGTTTTGTGCAAGCTCTGCTCTATTTCGTGTTTTCTCATATTCTCTTGATTAGTTTTTTCTGGTACTGTGTTTTATCGTTGTTTTATTGTTTTGTTCTTTTACGATGGATTTTACATTTAATGAATATGCCGATATGTATATTTATGATGTATGGTTTTTGTAATGGAAATGCTAACATTGCAGAACAGGAATATTGCATAGGGTTTCCAAATCGGAGACATGCTACTGGAAACGTATTTCGACGACTGGACCAACGTCTACGTGAAACTGGTTCGTTTTATAAAAGGAATCCCAACGCAGGTCGACCTAGACAACGGCGTACATTACAACTGGAAGAGGAAATTTTAGACTCAGTACACTAAGATCCCTCCGTCAGTACTCGACAGTTGGCGTCCACATTCAATATTCCTAGTAATAAGACCGTTCGTCCGGTTCTACGTGAAAACCTTCTTTATCCTTACCATATAACTAATGTGCAGCCGCTCTATGAACAGCATATAGTATAGTATCTTAAATACAATTCGTGAAGATAGTAATTTTTTAACAAGTGTTCTTTGAACCGACGAGTCTATGTTTACCAGAAATGGTGTACTCAATATCCATAATTTTCACCATTGGGCAGATGAAAATCCTCATGCTATTCGGGAATACGGTGGCCAAAGAAAGTTTTCAGTTGTTTGGCTGGGCATAATAAATCACTAAGTCGTTGGACCATTTTACGCGTAATGTAAGAGAGTGGTTGGATGAACACTTCCCTAACAGGTGGATTGGTCGCGGTGGTCCTATCTTATGGCCTGCAAGATCTCCCGACCTTAATCCTTTAGACTTTTTTATTTGGGGTTTCATTAAGGACAAACTTTACGCTACACAGGATGCTGACGAAGTTAGAGAAAGAATTAACGCAGCAGTATTAGAAATTACACCGGAAAGGCTAGAACGAGTAATACAGATAATACCTCGTAGATTCCAACTGTGTTTACAAACGGATGGACATCAATTTGAACAGATGCTTAGGTAATAGTAATGCTAATTTGTTACAAGAGATGCGTTCGAAAAATCAAAACTACTAACTTTGTTTTAATAAAGTGTTTTTTTATTGCTTTGCCCTATGTATCAATTGTGTAATTCAATTTGTCGTTTGTAATTCCCGTTTGTCAATTTTGACAGTATTCTATCTATTATTACGGTAATATAAAACTACAGTGTTGCCAAATGGATGTTAGTTTCATGTGGTCCTCGAGGACGCATAAAGCATGATACGACATTTTACCATAAGAATTTTGTGTCAAATTCAAACAAACTGTGTTGCTACGTGTAGCTTTTACGTCAATGTTTAAGGTTATTTTACATTTTGCTGTAATGTGGACCCATCTTGAAAACAATGTAAGTATCTTAATAATTCTTGATTCTATTTAGATGTGTATTCTTTTCGTAATTGATTGACATATATTTATACTTTCTTTTTATACAATATGGGTTTCCTGTGATTTCATAAAATGTCATATCTAATATCACATTCTGACCCTAATATTGTTCCAAATTTCAATAAGCAAAATATAACTATTTAATACATGAACGTCCTGATATTTTGTTTTAAATAAATATATGTTGGATAGATACTTTCGGCTCTATCTCATATTTGATACAACTAACAAATCTAGATTATGTAGATTCGTCAATCGAATCTACAGGCTTTTCTATAAATTATTTTTATCATCAAGGACGATTCTATTTGTAATATATTTACTTGATATTAAATTATAACCATATTTAATTTTTTTGATAGAATCCTGTAGCATTCTTGTAGCTTTGTAGGTCGAATTTATCAATTTTTGCCGCCTCTCTAAATTAGTTTAGATGGACACTGGCTTGCAATAAAAACCTGTACACTTAAAGTCATGCTAGCTTGTAATTTATGATTGCTGATGTAACTCTGTTGATTATGCAACACAATCACTAGCTTCGTAATACGGTTTGTCTGTGATAAACCTACTTGAATACGTGCCAAATGTATCCACCATCACTTTGATAGGTTGCCATTGAATTTATATTTGTTTTGATCATACCAATTCATAACCAGATTTTTCATCTTTTTTATTGAATTGTCATGAGTGATTGGATTGAATTTAAAACTAATTTAAAGACGTATCCGTATATTAATTAAGTAAAGAATTAAATTTAGATTTTGTTTTTAGTTGCGTTCGTTTATTCGTTTTATCTGTTCTTTTAGTTCTGTCTTATAGCGTATTGTTTTATTATTTCGCGCGGTGTAAATTTGCCAATCGTTCAAAAATGTGTCAAAAGATGTATGTAAAGTTTATAGAACGATGCCGTTTTATCCATATTTAGCTCTGTTCCACTCATAAAACAAAATAAACGACCGCACCTTGTCTATATATATATTACAATTTGTTATTATTTACAGCATAAATAATTCGTCTGTATAGCTGTACAGGGTGGGGCACCACATTCGCCTCGGTTGATATGCAAAAAACGATAACACATATTTAAAATCTTTTTGTTGGAGCATGTGTAGGTTCATGAGGAGCATGTTCTAAAATTATTTTAAAATATACAGGGTGTTCCAAAAGAAAGTTACACATGAAAGTTATCAAAATTTAAATGGAACACCATGTATTTTATTGGATATTTCGGTGACGAAGACTAAATAAAGGCAAGTTACTATTATATTACCTATACCTAAGTTCAATATTTTCTGAGATATTTAACTATTCTTGAAAATGTAGATCAATATTTAGACCGAGTACCTGGCGTACGTATTAAAGTTACGTGTTTCAAGTTGTATTATTTCATTAGCACAACCATTACATCTAATGCTAAATTAAGGATGTTTTCTAAAAATTATACAGGGTGATTAAAATCTTACCTGTGGGTACTGTGGGTACCATTAATGCTCAATAACTTGCTTATTTTAAATGGAACACCCTGTATCTAACACCGTTATTCGATTTTAATTTTATTTCTCTTTTAAATGATATTAAGATTCCCTATACCTATCTCTTATAGTTTTTTTGTAAAAGTCAATTTAGTGTTTTAATTGGGCATTATGTACAAAAAATTTGGTTAGATCAAGGTAGCTTTGACATGATGACACTAATTTCGGGTATTAATTTTGTCTACTTTATTTTTGAAAAGTAGGCAGTGGTGCATTAGGCGTTGCTTCATATTTATTGGAAACAAAACAAAAATTCACTAATACACGTTAACGGGTCGATGGCCGCAGTGGTTAGGCGGCTGACTATTGTTGTGAGAGGACGATAGGTGCCGGGGTTGAATTCTCTGGAGGGACGGTAACATTTTTTCAGAGAGTTTAATCCCGGATCGACTTACCATTCGCTGTTGGGAGCAAAGTGATTAACAGCGCGGCATCATAAAAGGCGATATGATGCTGTCACAAAGCCATTTAAACACAACTTACACACACTAAACTGCACCGAAAGAGTTGCAGTGATAGCCAGACAAGTAATACAGCTTGCGGAGTCACTGCAACTAAGCACCCACCACACATTAAAAAAAAAATTTAAGAGGTATGTTTACCAAAAGTACTGGTAAAACTTCTTGCATTAAATAAACACGGCATGTTTGTACCCCATACGTAGCGGGAGATATTTCGAGCGTTATCGGGTTTGCGATTGGCCAACTAGGCATATGCATGCTAACAGCCTTGACCTGCCAATTAGTATGCAGTCATATCGTGCGTAAATATTGCCCGGTCGGTGAGATCGCTTAATCATCCCATGTAGATGTATTTATGTATTGAAAATTTTATTTATTTAATTTGAGTGATATTTGAACCATTAGTTTCTTTATTGTTTTGCTTTTTCTTTGTTTCCTTTTGTATTAAGTCTATGATAAAAATTTGTATGTAATAAAACATGTATTTGTGAATTTTTGTTTTGTTTCCAATAAATATGAAGCAATGTCCATTGCACAACTGCCTTCTTTTCAAAAATAAAGTAGACAATGTTAATATCTGAAATTAGTGTCATCATCTCAAAGCTACCTTGATTTAGCCAAATTTTTTGTACATAATCCTCAATTAAAACACTAAATTGACTTTTACAAAAAAACTATAAGAGATAGGTATAAGGAAACTTTAATAACATTTAAAACAGAAATAAAATTAAAATCGAATGACAGTGTTAGATAGAGGGTGTTCCATTTAAAATAAGCAAGTTATTGAGCCTTAACGGTACCCACAGTTAGAGGTAAGATTTTAATCACCCTGTAAAGTTTTTAGAAAACATCTTTATTTTAGCATTAGATGTAATGGTTGTGCTAATGAAATAATACAACTTGAAACACGTAACTTTAATACGTACGCCAGGTACTCGTTCGAAATATTGATCTACAGTTTCAAGAATGGTTAAATATCTCAGAAAATATTGAACTTAGGTATAGGGAATATAATAGTAACTTGCCTTTATTTAGTCTGCGTCACCAAAATATCCAATAATATACATGGTGTTCCATTTAAATTTTGATAACTTTGATGTGTAACTTTCTTTTGGAACAGCCTGTATATTTCAAAATAATTTTGGAACATGCTCCTAAAGGACCTACACATGCTCCAATAAAAAGATTTTAAATATGTGTTATCGTTTTTTGTATATTAACCGAGGCAAATGTGGTGCCCCACCCTGTATGTCGCAAATGAACCAAGACGTGGACATTTGTAATTAGAGGTATATTCGACAGGTGGCTAGAGTTTATAGATTATCCAGCATATAGAAATAAGCCTATAAGTCTGTATAATAATATTTAATTATTTTCGGCTATAATAATCGAATTTTCAAGTATTTAACTATGCCATCAGCATATGGAACGGGTAAACACTTTCTAAATTTAATTGAGCGTAAGTTTTCATGATCGTTACTTAGTGCGTTGAAGTCTTCCGGGTGTCGTCGCATAGATAATTTTTTACTGGACGTTCCATGAACCAGCGTCTTTAGAAGATCAGTAACTTCTAAGTCTCTAAGTCTTTTATTGCTCGTTATATATTATATTATTATTATATTTATTACTATTATTATTATATTATTATTATTATTTCTTCTTCGTTTTGCTGATTCCAGTTTGAACGAATTCCGATCATCCGTTTTGATATTGTGTCATCTTTGAAATTACCGAAGTGTTCATTATAGGTGTTGTTCAGTTTATATCCACCTTTTCGATTGAAGTTTTTCGGATTTTTCATAACTTTAAATGATGCTCTTAATGACGCTATTAATCTTTTATGGGAAAAATTATATTATACAGAGACTAAAGAGCATTCGGTGTAGATTGAAAGACCATCGACGACACACTACAGTAGTCAACGACTTGAAAGCAAAAACGATCGCATAAATCACAGTAACATTGAAGTCCAGTCTATATCTATACAATGCCATCAAAGATTAACATGTAAATTACTGGTAATCGTTAAGATTTCTAATGACCAACCGAGAAGACGGATACAAACTGAGCAACACCAAAAGCAGATGTACGCTAGCTGGGACGGTCACGAAGAAGAAAAAGGTATATAACAAGAAGCAAAAGACAGTCTTTAGAAAACTCCTGAAGAAGCTGAAAACATGAACAGTAAAACAGTAAAGTGAGAACTGTTTGAATATGATGAACTGATTGAACGAGTACGCACTATATTGTTATGTAAGTGGTGTCAAGACAAATTTTATTCTGAAGGGAAATCATACACATATTTTTAAACCAGAAACAGATAGGATAAAAATGAGAGCCTGTAAAAAAATCAATTCTCTAGTAATTCAAAAATAACAGAATAATGATATCTGTAATGAGGGCTTCTGAGTTCTGACCGCATAGTAAAGTATAGAATGGCAACAGCTCCAGGAACATACAAAGGGTTATAAATAGGTACATTCATCCACGATCTCCTAAGGTAGCACCAGAATTTAGTAATTAAGACTAAGTACCATCACTCTAGCCCACATCCATGGCGTTACAGATCACATCGGTAGTATTCTTCGCAAACAAAATATTCAACTCATTTTTAAGCTTTAAACAAGATCTCTCAAATTCTTCCTTCGCCCAAGAACACTCGTCATGCTTTCTCCCATAAAGGCATTTACAAAATTCCCTGTGACTGTGGTTCAGTATACATTGGCGAAACTGGACGTTCAGTTCCAACTATAATCAACGAACACCAACGGTACGTTAAGTCACGATCTTCAACACAGTCAGCCTTAGTCGAACACTCATAGATACGGGCCATAAAATAGGTTTCGATCAGGTATCTGTTGTAAGCAAGTTTCAAGGCTTTTTTCCACGAAAGGTAAGGGAAGCTCTAGATCCAGAGACATCCCCAAAATCTTAATCGTGATATTGCTTACCCACCCTCGAGTATTTGGAAACTTTCCCTTTGCGCTTCTTCAACCCGTGCTCACTGTTCTGCATCATTACCTCACGCTCACCGTTCCATGACCCTGCACAGTTGTATATACATATACCACCGCACGTCCACGTTCTCCTTGTCAGAAGGTTTTCGCCTCTAGCATGGTTGACACGTCGAGTTACCGTGACCTGGCGCCCCTCACCTAGTTTTGCTCCTGAAGAAGCCACTTACATTATTGGCGAAACATCGAGTTTGAGTAAGTTGTATACAGATTGCCGTAAATAAAAGTAGATATTAAGCTTGAAATACACACACATAAACATGTATGTATGTACGTGTGTATGTGATAGAGAGGAGGGGCTATCGGCAATGTAGTGGGGTACCACTCGCACTATGCGAGAGGTAAGAGGAAAGGAACATTCGGCATTCAGCGCTCGCTGCTTATAGAATTTTATTTTGTAACAAACCCGTACCGCGTTAGTACCAATGCGCGCAGTACCACCCTCTACGTTAGCGCCCCCGTCGCCAGCGACCCGGCTTCACCCACGCACCCCCACTGCCGAACATCCCCGAGCCCTCACGGACCACGGCTTAGGGACTACATAAGGAGGCTACCCTGGCCGTAACAGACAGTCTGACGCCGGACTCGCCCCTAAGGGAAACCAGGGAAGCACTGAAAGGTCTTCCCCTTGGCCAGGTGCACTGTGAGGTCTCTGCCTAGGTAACCCAAGCATAGGAAGGTGAATCCAGCCGACACGACGCCGACGCAAGCAACGTCACGACGCATCCCGCCGACCGCTACGTCACTTATCTTTTCTATATTAATGACTTATGTTGTATATTATTATGTTATGTAATAAAACATTTTAAACCATACTTGTCGTTACAACTGGCGCCCAACTAAGTGGCCCGAAGCCAAGACGGGAAGAAAGTCAAGGAGCACTGTCCAGAAGGTCTCTCACGTCCAAGGAGCACTGTCCAGAAGGTCTCTCACGTCCAAGGAGCACTGTCCAAAAGGTCTCCCACGTCCAAGGAGCACTGGCCAAAAGGTCTCCCACGTCCAAGGAGCACTGTCCAAAACGTCTCCCACGTTCAAGGAGCACTGTCCAAAAGGTCTCCCACGTCCAAGGAGCACTGTCCAAAGGTCTCCCACGTCCAAGGAGCACTGTCCAAAAGGTCTCCCACTGTTGTTCAAGGAGCACTGTCCAAAAGATCTCCCACGTCCAAGGAGCACTGTCCAAAAGGTCTCCCACGTTCAAGGAGCACTGTCCAAAAGGTCTCCCACGTCCAAGGAGCACTGTCCAGAGGGTCTCCCACTGTTGCCCAAGGAGCACTGCCCACGAGTTCTCCCACTGGTAAGAAGCCCATCCGAAGGAAGCGTCATACATCGGCCTTGGCCTAGGTCTTACGTCAGTCGCCATAGCTTTCTGGTTCCTGTTCCGTCACTACTGGCAGAAACGGACCACCGAGCCCGTCACTGAAGAAGTGGAACTTGAAGACCGCACCAACTTCGCGCAGGGAATTTTCCGCCAAGATCAAGGGATTGACGCATGGTAAGGACACGACGCACGTCATACGACATGGCCATCCAACTGTCCGAAGACCAATTCCGCGAACTGATGCGCTCCGCCCAGCCTCAACCCAGGAACAGGCATTTCACACAATGCACTGCCCGCTTCGATGGAACCCGAACCCAGACCGCGGTCACGGAATTTCTTACCGCAATCAAGATCTTCAAATCCGTCGAAAGGATCGCAGACACTGACGCCCTCACCGGTTTGCCGCTCCTACTCACCGGCGAGGCCAGTACGTGGTGGAATTGCATAAAGAGTACCATCACCACCTTCCAAGACGCCACCCAAGCAATCCAGCTTGCTTTTGCCCCTCAGAGGCCTAACTTCAGTGTATTCAGGGAAATCTTCGCCTGTACCCAAACCACTGAAATGACGACTGATCAGTTCGTCACCTCTCAACGAGATCGATTCTCCCAGCTCTCGGAGGACCTGCCAGAGAAATGGCAGATTGACATGGTGTACGCCCTACTAAGGCCCAAGATCAGGGACCGCGTACCCCGCGATGACGTCACCACCTTCCAGGACCTCCTGAAAAAGGCCCGCGTCATTGAAGCCGCCGAACGAGACCACAAAGGCCTCAAACCAGCCAAGCCTGCTGCAGAGCCCACCCGAGCCAGGGTCAAATGCGATTTTTGCAGAATTTCGGCCACCCAGTATCCGAATGCCGGAAGAAGGCCCGAGCCCAGGGACCCAAGGAGGAAACAACACCCCGGCCTAGCGCCAGCACGCCAACAAATCCTATACAGTGCTACGGATGCGGCACTCCAGGGGTCATCCGCCGAAACTGCCCACAATGCTCGAAGGCCCCGGTACCCATCAGTTTCTGCTACGCGGACACTCAGTCAATGGAACGACCAGCCGTGGAAATCACCATTCACGGGATGCGAGGCACCGCCTACCTCGACAGGGGAGCAAAAGCCACCCTCGCTAGCCCGGAGCTTTACCGGATCCAGCTCAGTTCGGACACAGTTTCACAGAAAGGACCATCACCCTGATCCATGCCGATGGAAAGAGCCGGATCACCACGGTGCGCTCAACCACCGTCCCCGTCCTGCTAAAGAGAAGGACCATCATGACCACGTTGCTGGCCCTCCCCGACACGCCGAACGCCAAGATACTATTAGGAGTAGATTTCCTGTACGACGCTGGATTAGTCGTGGACTACAAACATGCCCAGTGGCACTTCCATGGAAGCCGTCATCAGTGTTACAGTTTCCTGCCAAAGGACCAGCAGTCCTTCCATCCCGAGGAAGTGCCGAACCCCAAGCGTTCCCGTGGTTCAAGCCCCAGTGCCGAAGTCCAAATCGCTGGACTACGCCATGACCAGCAACCACCCCCTGGCCATGCAGAACCAGAACCCATGCAGTGTGACCACGAGTCACAGCTAATCGAAGGATATGGGCCCACCTATCCCGCGCCCCAAGCGGAGGACATTCGCCACGCAGCCCAAATTCTGCGACCCCCAGACAGCCAGTCCCGCTTTGCGTATATGTGGGACGACGCCCAACAAGTATTGGACGCGATCTGACCCACCGCCGCCAACGAACCCGAGACCATAGACCTCGCAGCCATGGAGCCCCGTCCACTGTGCCTACGTGCCGACGAAGGTACCCATCTAAAAGCTGAGGAAGCCGCCCAGCTGGACGCCCTGTTAACGAGCCGCCCCGAGCTGTTCCAGCTCCGAGGACCACCTACCCCCGTGGTCACCCACCGGATCGACACTGGAGATAAGGCTCCGGTCTCCAGCCCCCCGTACCGCGTCACCCCCGGACGCCAAGCCCTTCTAGAAGTCCAGGCCCTACTCGAGAACGGAATCATCGAAGAGTGCGAAAGTGCTTGGACAACCCCGGTAGTGCTCGTCTCGAAGCCCGATGGGAGCATTCGCCTATGCGTGGACTACAGGAAGGTCAACAGCATCACCACTCCGAACCTGTATCCACTTCCCCGATTGGAGGACCTACTCCACCTCACCGGACGATCCACCTACATCTCAACGATGGACCTCCGAAGTGGCTACTACCAAGTGGAAGTCCATCCCCCGGACCGCGATAAGACCGCCTTCATTATCAGCACCGGAATCTATCGGTTTCGGCAATTGCCATTCGGTTTGAGAAACACCCCGGCCACGTTCCAACGACTCATGGACAAATTCAAAACGCGTGTGCCTCATGTAAAAGTGCTCGTCTACCTCGACGATTTGATCGTCCTATCCGCAGACTTCACCGCACATCTCCGCGACCTGAGTGACTGTTTTGACGCATTGGCCCAGTTTAGACTCCGTATGAACCGAGAGAAGTGCCATTTCGTGTGTAGTGAGGTACGATACCTAGGACATATCATATCCCGCGAAGGAATCCGTACCCGCCCAAAGTCGCTGCCATCTCCCAGATGGCCGCCCCCCGGAATGTCAAAGAGCTGCTGACATTCCTGCAAACGTGCAACTGGTATCGCCGTTTCATTCCCCGCTTCGCCGAGGTTGCCCGCCCGCTGACAAACCTGACGAAGAAAATAGCTGTGTGGACATGGACCACATCCGAGGAAGAAGCTTTCCGAAAGCTCAAGACCTCCCTAACCACCGCCCCAATTCTGCGACAGGCCGAACCAGGATCCCCCTACATCCTGAGGACAGATGCCAGCGCCTACGCGATCGGCGCAGTATTACTCCAGGGGGAGGGCCCCGATGAGCATCCCGTCGAATACGCCAGCCGCCTCCTGCTGCCTGCCGAGCGGAACTATTCGACCACCGAACGGGAAGCCCTGGCCATCGTCTAGGCCGTACAGAAGTTTCGAGGCTACCTAGAAGAAGCCTCCACGGTGGTCATCACGGACCATCAGCCTCTCAAGTGGCTGATGTCACTCAAGTCGCCCAGCGGACGACTTGCCCGATGGTCATTGCAGTTGCAACCATACCATTTGGAAATCGGCTACGGCCCTGGAAGAGCGAACGTTGTTGCCGACACCCTGTCCAGGCCCCCAGGATCTCCGGAACCCGACCCAATACCCGTGGGATTCGTCTCCTTAGATCTCCCGCAAATTGGAGCTGAACAGCTGCGAACCGAGCAGCTCAGCGACCCCGAGTTAAGGAAGATAACCGAGGCTCTGGAATCCTCCCAACCAGAAGTTGCCTGCCGATGGACCGCCCGAGGATATCTCCTGTTCCAGGGAGTCCTTTACCAATACTCATCGGAGGATGACAACGAGGAACCCCGCCTAATCGTCCCCGAGTGCAACCGTCACAAGATTCTCCAAGAGTTCCACGACGCCCCGGAGGCTGGACATTTTGGAGCTGAGAGGACCATCCATAAAATTACCCGCCGGTTCTACTGGCCCGGACTCCGACGAGCCGTTAAGGACTACGTCCATCAGTGCACCGCTTGCCAACGTTACAAGGCCAGCAACCGGAAACCCGAAGGCCTACTCCAGACCCCGGTCATGTACCAGAGGTTTGAATCACTGGCCATCGACCTTTTTGGACCCCTGCCAAAAGGACCTAGCGAAGAGACCTAGATCCTGATAGTCGAGGATTGTAGCTCCCGCTGGATCGAGCTATTCGCCCTGCCCCAGGCCACTGCTGAAGCCTGTGCCAAAACCCTCGTAGCCGAGGTATTCCTGCGATTTGGGATTCCCCGCCGGATCATCTCCGACAACGGAACCCAGTTCGTCAGCGGAATCATGCAGCAAATTTTCCACTGCCTAGACATAGAGCAGAAATTTACCTCCGTGTACCACCCCGCTGCCAACATGGTGGAACGCAAGAACAGGGATATGAAGACCCTATTGGGTATCCTAGTGGGTACGACCCACACGACCTGGCCCGAAAAGCTGCCCATTGCTTAAGCACCGGACGAACCCCCGCATTCCTGACCTTTGGACGACAACCCCGGACCCCGAGTGAGATCACTCATGATTTCCGAGCCATCATCCAGAGCGAGAATTTCATCCCAGAAATCACCCCGAAGTTACTGCAAATAGCAGACACGCTGAAGGACGCCCAGGAACAACACACCTAAGAGCAAGAACGCCGGAAGGAAACCAGCGATCAGCATCGGAGTCCAGCCACCGTCTACAGCCCCGGTGACCACGTTTGGGTCACCTCCCATACCCCCAGCAATGCCACTAAGGGGTATACCGCCAAACTCCGGCCACGCCGCGATGGATCCTACGTCATCCTCGCTGCCAAGGGGCCATGCAGTTATGAAGTCGCCGCCCAAGATGACCCCACGATGCCACTCGGAGTGTACCACCCCTTCGCCTTGAAGCCAGTTCCTCCCGGACAACTGACAGAAACCCCAGTCGTCCCATTGCGCCGCCGAGGACGGCCCCGCACTCGAAAACCACAGGAACTCAGAACCTCGACGAGGACGCCCCACGGTTCTGAAGGGGAAGATTGTAACAAACCCGTACCGCGTTAGTACCAATGCGCGCCGTACCACCCTCTACGTTAGCGCCTCCGTCGCCAACGACCCGGCTTCACCCACGCACTCCCACTGCCGAACATCCCCGAGCCCTCACGGACCACGGCTTAGGGACTACATAAGGAGGCTACCCTGGCCGTAACAGACAGTCTGACGCCGGACTCGCCCCTAAGGGAAACCAGGGAAGCACTGAAAGGTCTTCCCTTTGGCCAGGTGCCCTGTGAGGTCTCTGCCTAGGTAACCCAACCATAGGATAGGTGAATCCAGCCGACACGACGCCGACGCAAGCAACGTCACGACGCATCCCGCCGACCGCCACGTCACTTATCTTTTCTATATTAATGACTTATGTTGTATATTATTATGTTATGTAATAAAACATTTTAAACCATACTCGTGAATCGTTACAATTTCGTTTTTAATATGAGAATTTTATTTTTTACATAAATAATTTTATTTTAGTTACAATTTTTCAAGAGTTTTTAATGCATACATACATTAATTACAAAACTAAATAGTTATGCCGTACGTTCTAATAGCGACGGCAATTCGTAAAAGCAAACGTGTGCATTACAATATCAATCATTGTATACTAAACTGAACAGGAGACAAGGAATCCATCCCCACTTATTGCAAGCTGACAACACCTACCATTCTAAATCATACGTATATGTAGATATGCATGCGCTAGTGTGTGTATTACGGTACTTCTATATTGACTATAACTTCAGTCAAACTGTATACATATGTATATTTGTGTACTATCGTTTTTAATTTTCATTTTGCCCGTAACCACCAGTAACTTTACATTTTTTAATGGAATACCCTATATATGATCACATTTTTGAATTGCCTAAGGAATTCTAAGGCAACTTTATATAGGATCATATTCTATTATTTTAGTAGGTATTGGTGCACTTGGTCGTGGGAAAAAACTTGTGACCGTGGGAAAATTTTCCAGACCGTGGCCACGCCCACTTCCTGCAATTTAATTAGATCAAAGGATGCCCCCGCTAATCAAAGGAAGCCGCCAGACGTGTGGCGCCAGGTGTGATGCAGCATACAGGGCGATACAATATGCAGGGTGCCTCGTAAATATGTAACTACATGCGTATACAGGGTGTGATTACTTAAACAAATGTGCGATGAGTGCTTTGAAACCTGCTAGGTACCCGCTAGATACCTGCTTTGAAACCTGCTAGGTATCCGCTAGATACCTGCCTTGAAACCTGCTAAGTACCCGCTAGATACCTGCTTTGAAACCTGCTAGGTACCCGCTAGATGCAGCATACAGGGCGATACAATATACAAGGTGTCTCGTAAATATGTGACTGCATGGATATACAGGGGTGTGAATATGTACCGCGTGACGTCACAACCGCCATCTTGGAGTTCTTACCCCCACCACTTTTAACTAGCGCCATTAGGCAATTTTTGAATTCCTCCTCATTTTTTATTTCTTAGTGCCCTTTTGGTATTTTTCTATAATTTTAGAGTTTTATAGAATTTAAATAATGTTTCATTATTATTAGAAAAAAAATACCTGTCCCTACCAGCGCTCGAACCGGGTAAGGCAACGAAGCAATATACATTCCATCGGCTTATACCATTAAGCCACCGAACGTATTGAATGTTTGAGAGAGAGAATACAATAATACGGTGGAATCGATACACGGTAACTTCTAACGACTCGCTCGGCCGTATGAGAGTTTCGTACTTGACCAGCGACAAATCCGTAGATGACGCCGTATCCTCTTACACGTTCGAAAGTACAATGTGACTGGTCACAATGAACATCTATGGCGTAATGGGTGATATTAAAATCGAAATTCTAACGACCTTTTGTTAATTCTGAATTTGCTGCCATTGAAAAATTTATTAGACGACAAAGGTCATATGATTAGATATATGAAGATTATTTACTGCTAGTGTGCGTTAAAATACATTATATCCTATGGGAAAACGTGACTATTAGGCGGTTTTAACATTTTTGCATTGATTCTTATGTAAAATAGGCACAGATCTATTAAAATCAAGGGTGATTATTCGTGGCGTTTTATGTTCGGTACGTGTAAATCTTTATATTAGATTGTCAAACGACTATAAAATATCAGTCTATCAGTGCTCATCACCGTGTGTGGTTGTCACTATTCAACATTTGATACTTTCCAAAGTGAATAATAAAACTAAATCGATCAAGGTAGGTATCGATTCTTAAAATATTGTACACAAATTTCTGCTGTCGATTCATGTACCTATAATTATTATGTCGTCGTTGCATTTACAGATAATGGCGCGGTTTATTTTGATAAAAGATGCCCATAAGAAGATTCAGCGTTTTAATCTCCATGGACGTACTCTGGAATTTAAAATACAGCCCGTACCGTCAAACGAGGAGCCCATCAAGTGGATAAAGGGGGCCATCAATGAGATTGTTGAGAAAGGCGTAGAAGGTTTGGGTGGAACAGATAAGGTGGGCTTCACCTTCTGTTCAAAGAAGTTCGCTAGAGGACCTGGATGGATCAATTTTAAACAAGCGTCCGAAGTGACTTTCGACCACGTGTGGGATATGGTATCGAGGGTTTACCAATCTAATTCCACAGGGCTGTCTACTGAAACCTTCTGCCTGGGTGTTACCACCGTCAAGATGCCAGCAGGACAAGGGCGTGGACGACACTACAACACCTTCGAAGAGGAGTGTAAGAGCCGCAGGGGAGTAGTTGCCATAAATAATAAAGACAATTTATGTCTTCCTCGAGCACTAGTTGTTGCAATGGCTAATACGGATAAGGACATCCTTTACCCCAAAATTCTACGAGACGTCGGCAAGATACAGACGAACAGGGCACACCAGCTGTTACAAGATAGCAGACTTATTATTCCTGAAGAAGGAGCTGGCATATCCGAACTCCAGCGATTACAGGCACATCTGACCGGCCACACAATAACCGTCTACAACTATGGCAGTAAAGGCCGTGACGTTATTTTTAAAGGTAATGGCGGTCCTAAGAAGTTGAATCTGCTTTACCACAACGCTCACTATAATGTAATAACATCACTGACCGCGGCGTTTGGGTGTTCTGCTGGGTGCTGGGTGTGCTGCTTCTGTGAGGAGTGCCAGACGCCATACAACACCAAAGGTTGGCATAGATGCGGGGGTACGTGTCCATGCTGTGGCAATACGCCTGCATGTCCTATTACAGGCCCATCTGTTAAATGTAGCGAATGTAACAGATCTTTTCGCGGTGAGGACTGCTACGTTCGACACAAAGACAAAATGTGCTTGCAAATTCGGCGGTGTGACAAATGCCTCAAGACAGTTAAAATCGATCATCAGCACACCTGCGGCGAGGTGTTTTGCAAGGTGTGTAACAAGCACGTACCGGACAGACATCTATGTTTTATGCCTGTGGACACAAAACAGCCGGGGTTTAAAGACCAACTGTTTGTGTTTTACGATCTAGGGACGTGCCAAGAGACAGAAACACCCGATGGGCTTCTACACCAACCAACATTGTGCGTACTGGAGCAACGGTGCAACCAATGTATAAACGAGAAAATAGTGTGTTGCCAAAAGTGTGGAATGCGTCGATACGTGTATAAGAACAATCCTATTGGCTCATTCATGAACTTCGTAATGTCTGCTCGAAAGAAGTTTAAAAGTGTAACGGTGATCGGTCACAATGCGGGCGGGTTCGATCATCAGTTCCTATTGAACTATATTTTAACGCAAACAAACATTACTCCTGAACTTATAATGCGCGGTACAAAACTAATAGTGATGACAGTCGGTAATGTTAAATTTCTGGACTCCCTGAACTATTTTCCCATGCCTCTGTCCAAGCTACCGAAAGTTTTTTGTTTTCACCGAGTTGAAGAAGGGTTATTTTCCACACCTGTTCAATAAGGTGGAGAATGAAAACTATGTAGGGCCCCTGCCAGCTATTGAATATTATGACCCCGATAACATGAAAACTGAAGACAGACAGAATTTTCTGCAATGATATTCTGAATTGTCAACAACAACACATGTATTCGATTTTCAAAAAGAGATCGTAGAATATTGTATCTCCGTTGTAGAAATTCTGACACATGCATGCCTGGAGTTCAGTAAGCTGTTGCTGGAGAGCGGTAATGTGTGCCCATTCACCGAAGCAACGACTCTACCATCCGCGTGTAACAAAATATACAGGCGTAATTTCCTCAAAGCCGGTACAATAGGTATCATACCCAAAGGTGGCTACAGATGTAGAGACAATCAATCCATAATAGCTACACAATGGCTCGTTTGGGAGGAGGAAAGGCGCGGAATAAACATCCAACACGCAGCGAAAGGCCAAGAAGCTATAATTAACGGTGTGAAAGTTGACGGCTACTGTATAGAAACCAAACAGGTGTTCGAATTTCACGGTTGCTTTTGGCATGGGTGCCCACGCTGCATTGTGACACAACGTAACGAGCCATGCCATAACGACCCCACCACAACAATGGAGAGACGATATGAAGACACATGTGCTAAAACAGAACGTTTACGTGAGGGTGGTTACGAGGGGGTTGAACAGTGGGAATGCGGTTTTCACGGAGAGATGACTGACGAGGTAAGAGCTTACACCGAAAATCATGAACTATTGCGCAACACACCTCTCAACCCACGCGACGCATTCTACGGTGGCAGGACAGGAGCCAGCAAAATGTATTACACAGTCGCGGAAAGCGAAGAAATAAAATATGCCGACGTGTGCTCGCTATATCCATGGGCCAATAAATATGGAAAATATCCAGTCGGGCACCCGAAAGTGTACGTGGGCGAAGAGTGTTTAAAGCTAAACCTGCAAACAGCCGAAGGTCTAATTAAATGCAGAATCCTACCCCCACAAGATCTATATCACCCCGTATTGCCTGTGAAGCAAAGTAATAAACTTATGTTCTCATTATGTCGGACCTGTTCTGATCAACTTTATCGGGGTGATTGTACTCATGCAACCGAAGAAAAGGGCGCTGATTGGTACGTGGGTAATGGATGAAGTAAGAAAAGCCATAGAAAAAGGATATAGGATATTGGAAATTTACGAGGTGTGGGAGTACCAAGTTGTTAATGGGCTGTTTAAGGAATACATTGACGAGTATCTTAAAATAAAACAGCAGGCTTCGGGGTGGCCTACAGGGTGTGACAGTGACGAGAAAAAACAAAAATATATTCAACAATTCCTAGAGAAAGAAGGTATACAGCTAAATCCCGGCAAAATATCTAAAAATCCGGGCCTAAGACAGGTCGGTAAAGCCGTTATAACTAGTTTCTGGGGTAAGCTGGGGCAACGAGAAAACCAATCTAAAACGACCATCGTTAACGAGCCAGCAAAATTTTTCTCACTACTAGCTAACCCAGCAATTAACGCAAACACTATACAGATTATTAACGAAAACACGCTTGTCGTAAACTGGGAACATAAGGAAGAAGTTTACGATCCCCTACCGACCGTGAACGTCTGTCTGGCTGCTTATACAACTGCACATGCCCGCCTGAAACTATACTCGTATCTGGAAAAACTCGATGAGCGAGTCCTTTATTACGATACAGACAGCGTCATCTACATCTCAAGACCTGGCGAGTGGGATGTACCGCTTGGTAATTTCCTGGGCGAGATGACCGACGAACTGGAGTGTCATGGCGAAGGAAGTTACATCATCACCTTTGCCTCGGGCGGTCCAAAATTATACGCCTATCGTGTATATTCCCCAATACAGAACAAATACCAGAACACTATCAAAGTGAAGGGGATAACAATAAACCACGATACTTCGAAAGCCGTGAATTTCCAGTCACTTTGTGACATGATCTTAAAAGATGACGAGCCAAAATATGTTACAACAAAGCAGATAAGCCGCACTGCCATGCATGAGGTGGTCACCAAAACAGGACAGAAGATATTTCGTTGTAACTTTCGTAAACGAAAAACCGTACAAAACCACGATTCTGTCCCATATGGTTATAAGAACCGAAAGTTACAATAAAATATATGTGATGAGTGAGAACTAATCAGTTGTAACGATGGCGCTGTCCTGTAAAGACGAAATAGTGCTGTCAGTTTTAAGTGACATCATATCGCAAAAATTGATAAAGGAAAATTATTATGCAGCCTGTCTGTCGACGTCTCTAATATTCTGTGACCAGGCAATGAAGATAGGTTATCACCCCGAAATGGTACTGGGTTATTTAAAATATAAGGACCTATCCACACCAATCATGCACTTTTGTACCAAAATAGAGAACAAGTACTATGATCCAATGTTAAAGGTGTTGAAGAAATACTGCGGAGTGAATAGTACTGATTTTGTATTCGAAGATTTTGATATTCAGCCTGTAGATGAAGACCAGTTGTTGATGAAATTGCACTATGAGAAATATAAAAAAACTTCCTCGTCTAAAGATTATTTCGCCGATGCTCCAGAAATCCTTCGTAAAATACAAAGAACGATAAATCAGAGAGTAAAAAATCTATTACATAACAGAATATATAAATAAAAGTAATTTGGAACAGCGTCTCAACATTAGTTTGTATAAATTATATATACAATATAATCTCAAATTCACTGTAATAAATAAGTTATGTACCTCCATCTTTGTTTTTGTATTGTATTTGTATTGTACTTATTATTTATCTATTGGTCCCCAAATACGATCTACCTTTGTTTTGAATTTATAGAATTATTTTATACAGTGTGCCATATTATCCTAGGATTTAAAATAAAAATAATTAGAAATAAAACGTGTTTCATTTACTACATATATCAACTAAATGAAAAATCTCAGATATATTTGTCTATTTAATCTACCAAAAGATAATGAACTGGGCAAACGGTTCTTTAGAGCTACGACGCGACGACTTCTCACTGATTATACCTAACCCCTTCCAAGGCGACAGCCCGCTTTGTAGACGGGGGGTTACAGACGCCCAGGGTTGGTACTCTCTCACAATGTGATACCTCTCGTGAGAAGACCGACCATCTGCCTTAAACACCTCAAACGCCGTAAAATGATTTATAGCTCAAGAGGCCCCTGGGGATTCATAGGCACTACACGGAGGCCCCAGGTCACGGTTATTTTGAGGTAGATCACATGACCACAGTTTCACTACACTTTGGTAGATTGAAAATAGATAAGTGGATAAAAATATTGCGTACGACTAGCAATGAGTATTTAAAAGCTCCCCGTATACATACTATATATTTAATGCAACTATTTACTTACGCGCACCTCGTATATGGAATGCGGTTAATTATTGACGCATTAAATGCATAATACTTGTAATATGAACGGAGGTTTATAGTTGTATGGCAACCCGCAAATAGAACCAGTTAGTAATAACGAGTGGCCTTGCATGGACAGTGCGTGCTGAACAGGTAAGACATTTTTCAAATATCCAATATACCGTATATTTTATATTCGCAAATCTATATGTATAATTATCAGGGAAATAGTTTAAAATGAAAAGGTATTACGCTACAACGTTTACATATCATTAATTGTCCCCGATGTGCATTTAGTATTTGCACGACAACAAAGATTCAAAACACACACACACACACGGACACAGATAGATCATTTCTCTTAAACTATTCTTATAATTTACGCTTAGTTAAATGCAATTAATTGCATTTAACTAAGCGTAAATTTTAAATGCAATTAATTGCATTTAACTAAGCGTAAATTTTAAATGCAATTAATTGCATTTAACTAAGCGTAAATTATAAGAATAGTTTAAGAGAAATGATCTATCTGTGTCCGTGTGTGTGTGTGTTTTGAATCTTTGTTGTCGTGCAAATACTAAATGCACATCGGGGACAATTAATGATATGTAAACGTTGTAGTGTAATACCTTTTCATTTTAAACTATTTCCCTGATAATTATACATATAGATTTGCGAATATAAAATATACGGAATATTGGATATTTGAAAAATGTCTTACCTGTTCAGCACGCACTGTCCATGCAAGGCCACTCGTTATTACTAACTGGTTCTATTTGCGGGTTGCCATACAACTATAAACCTCCGTTCATATTACAAGTATTATGCATTTAATGCGTCAATAATTAACCGCATTCCATATACGAGGTGCGCGTAAGTAAATATTGCATTAAATATATAGTATGTATACGGGGAGCTTTTAAATACTCATTGCTAGTCGTACGCAATATTTTTATCCACTTATCTATTTTCAATCTACCAAAGTGTAGTGAAACTGTGGTCATGTGATCTACCTCAAAATAACCGTGACCTGGGGCCTCCGTGTAGTGCCTATGAATCCCCAGGGGCCTCTTGAGCTATAAATCATTTTACGGCGTTTGAGGTGTTTAAGGCAGATGGTCGGTCTTCTCACGAGAGGTATCACATTGTGAGAGAGTACCAACCCCTGGGCGTCTGTAACCCCCGTCTACAAAGCGGGCTGTCGCCTTGGAAGGGGTTAGGTATAATCAGTGAGAAGTCGTCGCGTCGTAGCTCTAAAGAACCGTTTGCCCAGTTCATTATCTTTTGGTAGATTAAATAGACAAATATATCTGAGATTTTTCATTTAGTTGATATATGTAGTAAATGAAACACGTTTTATTTCTAATTATTTTTATTTTAAATCCTAGGATAATATGGCACACTGTATAAAATAATTCTATAAATTCAAAACAAAGGTAGATCGTATTTGGGGACCAATAGATAAATAATAAGTACAATACAAATACAATACAAAAACAAAGATGGAGGTACATAACTTATTTATTACAGTGAATTTGAGATTATATTGTATATATAATTTATACAAACTAATGTTGAGACGCTGTTCCAAATTACTTTTATTTATATATTCTGTTATGTAATAGATTTTTTACTCTCTGATTTATCGTTCTCATAGTGCAATTTCATCAACAACTGGTCTTCATCTACAGGCTGAATATCAAAATCTTCGAATATAAAATCAGTACTATTCACTCCGCAGTATTTCTTCAACACCTTTAACATTGGATCATAGTACTTGTTCTCTATTTTGGTACAAAAGTGCATGATTGGTGTGGATAGGTCCTTATATTTTAAATAACCCAGTACCATTTCGGGGTGATAACCTATCTTCATTGCCTGGTCACAGAATATTAGAGACGTCGACAGACAGGCTGCATAATAATTTTCCTTTATCAATTCTTGCGATATGATGTCACTTAAAACTGACAGCACTATTTCGTCTTTACAGGACAGCGCCATCGTTACAACTGATTAGTTCTCACTCATCACATATATTTTATTGTAACTTTCGGTTCTTATAACCATATGGGACAGAATCGTGGTTTTGTACGGTTTTTCGTTTACGAAAGTTACAACGAAATATCTTCTGTCCTGTTTTGGTGACCACCTCATGCATGGCAGTGCGGCTTATCTGCTTTGTTGTAACATATTTTGGCTCGTCATCTTTTAAGATCATGTCACAAAGTGACTGGAAATTCACGGCTTTCGAAGTATCGTGGTTTATTGTTATCCCCTTCACTTTGATAGTGTTCTGGTATTTGTTCTGTATTGGGGAATATACACGATAGGCGTATAATTTTGGACCGCCCGAGGCAAAGGTGATGATGTAACTTCCTTCGCCATGACACTCCAGTTCGTCGGTCATCTCGCCCAGGAAATTACCAAGCGGTACATCCCACTCGCCAGGTCTTGAGATGTAGATGACGCTGTCTGTATCGTAATAAAGGACTCGCTCATCGAGTTTTTCCAGATACGAGTATAGTTTCAGGCGGGCATGTGCAGTTGTATAAGCAGCCAGACAGACGTTCACGGTCGGTAGGGGATCGTAAACTTCTTCCTTATGTTCCCAGTTTACGACAAGCGTGTTTTCGTTAATAATCTGTATAGTGTTTGCGTTAATTGCTGGGTTAGCTAGTAGTGAGAAAAATTTTGCTGGCTCGTTAACGATGGTCGTTTTAGATTGGTTTTCTCGTTGCCCCAGCTTACCCCAGAAACTAGTTATAACGGCTTTACCGACCTGTCTTAGGCCCGGATTTTTAGATATTTTGCCGGGATTTAGCTGTATACCTTCTTTCTCTAGGAATTGTTGAATATATTTTTGTTTTTTCTCGTCACTGTCACACCCTGTAGGCCACCCCGAAGCCTGCTGTTTTATTTTAAGATACTCGTCAATGTATTCCTTAAACAGCCCATTAACAACTTGGTACTCCCACACCTCGTAAATTTCCAATATCCTATATCCTTTTTCTATGGCTTTTCTTACTTCATCCATTACCCACGTACCAATCAGCGCCCTTTCTTCGGTTGCATGAGTACAATCACCCCGATAAAGTTGATCAGAACAGGTCCGACATAATGAGAACATAAGTTTATTACTTTGCTTCACAGGCAATACGGGGTGATATAGATCTTGTGGGGGTAGGATTCTGCATTTAATTAGACCTTCGGCTGTTTGCAGGTTTAGCTTTAAACACTCTTCGCCCACGTACACTTTCGGGTGCCCGACTGGATATTTTCCATATTTATTGGCCCATGGATATAGCGAGCACACGTCGGCATATTTTATTTCTTCGCTTTCCGCGACTGTGTAATACATTTTGCTGGCTCCTGTCCTGCCACCGTAGAATGCGTCGCGTGGGTTGAGAGGTGTGTTGCGCAATAGTTCATGATTTTCGGTGTAAGCTCTTACCTCGTCAGTCATCTCTCCGTGAAAACCGCATTCCCACTGTTCAACCACCTCGTAACCACCCTCACGTAAACGTTCTGTTTTAGCACATGTGTCTTCATATCGTCTCTCCATTGTTGTGGTGGGGTCGTTATGGCATGGCTCGTTACGTTGTGTCACAATGCAGCGTGGGCACCCATGCCAAAAGCAACCGTGAAATTCGAACACCTGTTTGGTTTCTATACAGTAGCCGTCAACTTTCACACCGTTAATTATAGCTTCTTGGCCTTTCGCTGCGTGTTGGATGTTTATTCCGCGCCGTTCCTCCTCCCAAACGAACCATTGTGTAGCTATTATGGATTGATTGTCTCTACATCTGTAGCCACCTTTGGGTATGATACCTATTGTACCGGCTTTGAGGAAATTACGCCTGTATATTTTGTTACACGCGGATGGTAGAGTCGTTGCTTCGGTGAATGGGCACACATTACCGCTCTCCAGCAACAGCTTACTGAACTCCAGGCATGCATGTGTCAGAATTTCTACAACGGAGATACAATATTCTACGATCTCTTTTTGAAAATCGAATACATGTGTTGTTGTTGACAATTCAGAATATCATTGCAGAAAATTCTGTCTGTCTTCAGTTTTCATGTTATCGGGGTCATAATATTCAATAGCTGGCAGGGGCCCTACATAGTTTTCATTCTCCACCTTATTGAACAGGTGTGGAAAATAACCCTTCTTCAACTCGGTGAAACCAAAAAACTTTCGGTAGCTTGGACAGAGGCATGGGAAAATAGTTCAGGGAGTCCAGAAATTTAACATTACCGACTGTCATCACTATTAGTTTTGTACCGCGCATTATAAGTTCAGGAGTAATGTTTGTTTGCGTTAAAATATAGTGTAATGGATACATTTGTCTAGACTATTAGTTAATGCGGCCTTGTAGATTAAGTTGCATAACTTGTAAAATCAAAGGGGTAAGATAACATAATTTGGAAAATCATTAATTAAAACAAGATATTTAAAATTAAGAATAAATTATATAATTTAAGATCACAAAACATGTAAAACCATTTACAATTAATCACATTACAACAATCTTACAAAATTATTTACATAGCTAACTGATGATTGGTCGTTAGGAAAATATGTCATTTGACCTTATTCTAATATTTCACTTATAGGAACAGTAAATTAAATGGAAACAGTGTAAATTAGGAATTGTAACAAATTAATTATTATGAAGTTATATTGTAAAGTTAAAATTAAGTTTTGTATTGAAATTATGTACCGACCTTTTTGACAGATGAGCGAATGTCCTAATCAAATTATTTAATTTCGTACTCGGACATAAACAAAAGGTAGAATATTCATCTATGTCTTAACATCCTCATATCATTTCAATTAGACTCTCCTAAGGTATTTATCCTATTGTCCAGTATCTTCAAAACACATTCAAAATTTTAGCTCAATCGTAATACGACAAATTGTATGACATGAAAGAGTGCTTTGAACATTTTTCGTGTCAGAAGTCTCTAGTTATGAAAAAAGAATAGAAGAGTGGTTTGGTAGCTTGCGTGTAGAGCAGAAATGCTGAAGACGATCTCCAAAAATATAAACGTTTAAAAATTTCTTCATCAGAAACTTCTCCGAGATAAAACTAAAACAGTATAGTCATTTAAATTTTCATAAAAATTCACTCACCTAAGTAAATCTTAGAAGAGTTAAAAAAAATACTTACAATATTTACCGAAAACTAACTCCAACCTCTGAAATTTTAAGACACCTTCCTACATCCTGGAGTCTAACTGTTCCCGAGACAGCTGAGACCAAGTCCTGAGGATTTCCGTCCTGACCTGGCATTCCCTGAACCCTAGATTCCAGAATCTGACCCAGACATATATGATCACCCTAATTCGGACCAATAACCACATTTTATGAACCGGAACAATTGTAAAGTACCTAGAATAGTTAAGTTAAGTTATATAATAAGAACGTTATCAGATTTAAAATCAATATTTTCCATTTTTACTAAATCGGTGAGAAACCGAAGAAAATCTTCCCCGAACTAGACATTTAAAAGCATTTACGTTCACTAAGTTTAATAATATAATTAATTAACCACTAAGTTTTTCATTAGTCTTAATTATAAGTATAATCGATTTGATTTTGCAAGTAAACATTTTTTTGTATCACTAAGTATTTATTAAAATCTTGAACATTTACCTAGAAGCTAGAAAATAAATCCTGTTACCACAGTTGAATGTTACAATTTGTCTATCTACTTACCTGGAATAAAATACCACAATCAAAATCAATCCAAAGATCAAACAATCGATATTTCTCACGCTCATTTCGACAAAGATACAGGTTAGGATACACAACCAAGGAACGTCAGTGCTATCAGATTTAAGAGAAAACGGCGCTAGATTTAAAAATCAACTTCCAATACTCACCTTCTGAACCCACTTAAAAAAATCATAACCCTGAGATTGCAAAATTAGCCACAGAGTCCAGCCCAGATAAAATCATTTCTTTTTATTTAATATCTCAAAAAAATAATTAATGTGGCACAATACTCAAAAATTAAAAAAAGAGTAAAGATTTAAGATCCACCACATTAGAATATGGCGCCCAACGTGGGGCTCGAAAATACACGCTAAAGTATAGAAAGTATAGTCTATTTCCATTTTAAATAAAACTAAATATCAAGGATTTACATATATTTATTTGGTAGATAATAAAGAAACAATAAATTTTTAAGGGTATACTTTATTTGTTGTATAAACATCTCTACATTATTTTATTGTATTTGTAACATTTGTGTGTCTTGTTTATTTTCACATTTTGTATAATTGTCTGTGTACCACAGTATACAAACACCATTCACATCCAATTCACACGAGGTCCAGATCACTACGTAAACAGTTAAAAAGTTAATCAGCCATACCTTAAGATGGAGACCCGCCGACACCGCAGATCAAACTCAGCAGGAGACGTTAGTATCGATCTGAAAACTATCGCAGATATGTTACAAAAACAAGACCAAAACATCCTACTACTAAGTACAAAATTAAAAGAAAGCACAGTAAATACACAGAAGACAATTCAGGAAAGCACAGAAGAAAACAGAAAAGCACAAGTAGATACACAGAAGACCATTCAGGAAAGCTCAGAAGAAAACCGGAGAACAATACAAGAACTAAGTGAAAGAATAGATACCGAACTGGCTAAACAAAAGCAAGAAATTTTTGAACAACATAGGGAAGAGATGCGACGATTTGCTAAGCTACTAGAGGAGAACATACACACGACTCAAGCTGACCTTAAAAACGAAGTCCACCAAGAAGTAGACCAGTTACATAAACAGATAGGCACCATACAAGCGGAAATATTTGATAGGATCGCCGTCACAAACACCGAAACCCACGACTATATAGGAAACATCGAACAGAATTATAAGAAACAACATAAATTGCTAGAAACCGACCTGAATAAACTAGAAATAAAAACGACAGAAGCATGTCATAAAATTGATCGGGTCGAACAACACACCTTTGAACTCGATGGAAACGTCACCCGCGAGACAAAAACCTTACTAAATATGATCCAAAGTTTACAAGCTGAAGAAAGGGACAAGTTTGACACCATAGAAACCAAAGTTGCTCAGATAAAACTAGCAAATAAAGCAACAATAATCACACCAGATGATCAATGTTATAAAAATTCTTTGCTGAAGCCGGAAAGATGGCCAAAATTTCTAGGAGCGAATGACAATATCCATCCGATGACTTACCTCAAAATCATCAGAAAACTTTGTGAAGACATAGCTGATGAGCGAATGGCATTGAATTTTATACGTTTATCACTAGGAAATCGAGCCTTAGAATGGTTTGAATTAATAAGCGACCACTGTAATACTGTAGAAGAGTTCGCTCAAGAATTCAAGAAACAGTATTGGAACGAACAACAACAGGATCGACAGAAGATTAGGTTACTCACGGGAAAGTATACCAAAGATGGAAGACTATCACGAGAAAACTATGCTTGCGACATGTATAACAAGTGTAAGCATATACCCAGCCTTACAGAACAAGAAATCACACGATATCTATTAAATCATTTTATGCTGTCTGACAGTCAATCCATAATTTGCCAAGAAGTCAACAACATGGCGCAACTCATGAAAATTCTACAGAAACTGGATAATCTTACGACAATACAGAAGACCTCTCCGAACATAAACACAAATCAACATCACCCCAACGGACTCTCACATAACCACACAAATGCAAATTCAAATTACACCCAACACCAAAATCGGTCAAACTACCAAACATCAAACTACAACAATCGATATAATTCACATAATAATAGTTCATATCAAAAATATCATAACAATAATAACAATAATAGAAATTCAAACAATGGACAGTACTATAATCAACAACGTTATAACGGACAAAATGGGAAAAGCAATATGAATCAAAACTATCAACGACGCGACAGTAATACAGCAGGAGAAAATACCACAAATCCATACGCCCAGATAAACATGACGCAATGCGAACAAAAGGGTCATACTAAACCACATGATGGAGATTTATACAACAGACGATGTGAACACAACTACATACCACAAGAACATAATCAGTTACCTTCACTAAAAATTTGTGAAGATAACGTCCAAAAAAAAACGCCGATTCTGACAGCACCGGACTGGAACAACGAGCCCAGTACGTCGCTAACCCTTCACTAAATCATTATTCAGTATCAAGACATCCCGGACATGACCAAGTAACCCGATTTTACGATAACCCTCATAATATCATCGATACAAACTATACAGAACTTGAAACAGAAAAACAGTACACATTTCCAAGTATTCAAATGAAACTTAACGAAATCAACGTTATGCCATTATCGATACTGCTTCAGAAATATCGCTTCTAAACAAAACTATAGCTGAGCAGATTCCCCACCTAGAAAAATATCTAGTCAATACAAAGCAGATAAATATTGTTGCCACAAACCGGAAGAAACTGGGTACCATTTCACAAAAATTAAACGCGACAGTAAAATTAAACGACAAAGAATATCCAATGGGATTTTACATTTTTCCTAACATGAGTTTTCCCTGCCTAATAGGACTCGACAACATCAGGGACCTTCAAATGAAAATAGATTTTGAAAAGGACGAAGTAAGAATAAAAGAACACAAAATAAAATTAGAAAGCTTTTATGAAACACAGCAAGTTTGTAATTTTTGGATTAAGCCGGAAGATATAGAAGATGGTATTGAAACGAAGTATAATAAAGAAAGATATTTATGTGTATGCTATGAGAATTTATATTCAGAAGAAGGTACAGAAAAAAATATATTAAATGTTAAAACAAAGGTTCACAGAGAGCCGAAAGAAATTAATTACAATATTATAGAAAATAAAGATTTTTATGGAATGAAGTCTTGTATCAAAAATGAAGTAAAAAGATTAATGGAAGGAATTGAAATAGAAGAAGAAATAAGGAACAGGCTATTACAGATATTAAAGGAAACAGAGAGAAGCTACAATGAAGAAGTCACTTTTGCTAAAAATTACGAACACAAAATAGAAGTAACAGACAAAACGCCACTGAAATGTGTAAATTACCCAATTCCATATCATTACAGGAAACAGGTAGATATCGAGATAGAAAATATGCTCGCGCAAGGAATTATCGAAAGATCGAACTCATGTTTTATAAACGCAGTAGTTATAGTACAAAAACCTGACAAAACTTTAAGACTTTGTTTAGATATGCGCGAAATGAACAAACGCGTAAAACCGGCATACGAATGTCCACCAACAGTCGACATGCTTATGTCGAAGTGCAGCAATGGAAATTTTTTTACAAAACTAGACCTAAAAACCATGCTTGATGGAAAACACCACCTATGGGCCAAGAAAATTACAAAGATTGAATACATTATGAACACTATTCCCAGTACTGTACATAACCAAGTACTTTCACTTTTAATGACAGGAACACATCCACCACGACCGTGGGAATCAGAAGAGGTTGTTAATTTACAAGAGCTACTAGAAGAAACAAAACACCGACTAGACGAGAAATCTAAGAAATGGGAAAACAAACAAAACAAATTCAAAGAAAAATGCCATGAATTCAAAATCGGAGATGTAGTCCTTGTTCGAAAACTTCGAGTCAGCGACAAGAAACGAAAGATTACCGCAAAACTAACAAAGGCATATTCGGGACCGTACAAAATTACCAAAATAATGGGAAACACGTACGAATTAGAAGACCAAGAAAACCAAATGTGCATAGGACGATATCATATAACAAATTTAAAACCATACCTTTAATTTGGAAAGACACAAAAAGAACACAAGACACTCATTCAGAAACAAGTTAGATATGTAAAACTAGGATAATTAGATTTAAAAATTAGAAAATAGAAAGTTTAAAAATTACTGATAAAAATATTCTGCGAATATTTTTATACCGAGGAAGAGCCAAAAATGTAATGGATACATTTGTCTAGACTATTAGTTAATGCGGCCTTGTAGATTAAGTTGCATAACTTGTAAAATCAAAGGGGTAAGATAACATAATTTGGAAAATCATTAATTAAAACAAGATATTTAAAATTAAGAATAAATTATATAATTTAAGATCACAAAACATGTAAAACCATTTACAATTAATCACATTACAACAATCTTACAAAATTATTTACATAGCTAACTGATGATTGGTCGTTAGGAAAATATGTCATTTGACCTTATTCTAATATTTCACTTATAGGAACAGTAAATTAAATGGAAACAGTGTAAATTAGGAATTGTAACAAATTAATTATTATGAAGTTATATTGTAAAGTTAAAATTAAGTTTTGTATTGAAATTATGTACCGACCTTTTTGACAGATGAGCGAATGTCCTAATCAAATTATTTAATTTCGTACTCGGACATAAACAAAAGGTAGAATATTCATCTATGTCTTAACATCCTCATATCATTTCAATTAGACTCTCCTAAGGTATTTATCCTATTGTCCAGTATCTTCAAAACACATTCAAAATTTTAGCTCAATCGTAATACGACAAATTGTATGACATGAAAGAGTGCTTTGAACATTTTTCGTGTCAGAAGTCTCTAGTTATGAAAAAAGAATAGAAGAGTGGTTTGGTAGCTTGCGTGTAGAGCAGAAATGCTGAAGACGATCTCCAAAAATATAAACGTTTAAAAATTTCTTCATCAGAAACTTCTCCGAGATAAAACTAAAACAGTATAGTCATTTAAATTTTCATAAAAATTCACTCACCTAAGTAAATCTTAGAAGAGTTAAAAAAAATACTTACAATATTTACCGAAAACTAACTCCAACCTCTGAAATTTTAAGACACCTTCCTACATCCTGGAGTCTAACTGTTCCCGAGACAGCTGAGACCAAGTCCTGAGGATTTCCGTCCTGACCTGGCATTCCCTGAACCCTAGATTCCAGAATCTGACCCAGACATATATGATCACCCTAATTCGGACCAATAACCACATTTTATGAACCGGAACAATTGTAAAGTACCTAGAATAGTTAAGTTAAGTTATATAATAAGAACGTTATCAGATTTAAAATCAATATTTTCCATTTTTACTAAATCGGTGAGAAACCGAAGAAAATCTTCCCGAACTAGACATTTAAAAGCATTTACGTTCACTAAGTTTAATAATATAATTAATTAACCACTAAGTTTTTCATTAGTCTTAATTATTAGTATAATCGATTTGATTTTGCAAGTAAACATTTTTTTGTATCACTAAGTATTTATTAAAATCTTGAACATTTACCTAGAAGCTAGAAAATAAATCCTGTTACCACAGTTGAATGTTACAATTTGTCTATCTACTTACCTGGAATAAAATACCACAATCAAAATCAATCCAAAGATCAAACAATCGATATTTCTCACGCTCATTTCGACAAAGATACAGGTTAGGATACACAACCAAGGAACGTCAGTGCTATCAGATTTAAGAGAAAACGGCGCTAGATTTAAAAATCAACTTCCAATACTCACCTTCTGAACCCACTTAAAAAAATCATAACCCTGAGATTGCAAAATTAGCCACAGAGTCCAGCCCAGATAAAATCATTTCTTTTTATTTAATATCTCAAAAAAATAATTAATATGGCACAATACTCAAAAATTAAAAAAAGAGTAAAGATTTAAGATCCACCACAAGAGTTCAATAGGAACTGATGATCGAACCCGCCCGCATTGTGACCGATCACCGTTACACTTTTAAACTTCTTTCGAGCAGACATTACGAAGTTCATGAATGAGCCAATAGGATTGTTCTTATACACGTATCGACGCATTCCACACTTTTGGCAACACACTATTTTCTCGTTTATACATTGGTTGCACCGTTGCTCCAGTACGCACAATGTTGGTTGGTGTAGAAGCCCATCGGGTGTTTCTGTCTCTTGGCACGTCCCTAGATCGTAAAACACAAACAGTTGGTCTTTAAACCCCGGCTGTTTTGTGTCCACAGGCATAAAACATAGATGTCTGTCCGGTACGTGCTTGTTACACACCTTGCAAAACACCTCGCCGCAGGTGTGCTGACGATCGATTTTAACTGTCTTGAGGCATTTGTCACACCGCCGAATTTGCAAGCACATTTTGTCTTTGTGTCGAACGTAGCAGTCCTCACCGCGAAAAGATCTGTTACATTCGCTACATTTAACAGATGGGCCTGTAATAGGACATGCAGGCGTATTGCCACAGCATGGACACGTACCCCCGCATCTATGCCAACCTTTGGTGTTGTATGGCGTCTGGCACTTCTCACAGAAGCAGCACACCCAGCACCCAGCAGAACACCCAAACGCCGCGGTCAGTGATGTTATTACATTATAGTGAGCGTTGTGGTAAAGCAGATTCAACTTCTTAGGACCGCCATTACCTTTAAAAATAACGTCACGGCCTTTACTGCCATAGTTGTAGACGGTTATTGTGTGGCCGGTCAGATGTGCCTGTAATCGCTGGAGTTCGGATATGCCAGCTCCTTCTTCAGGAATAATGAGTCTGCTATCTTGTAACAGCTGGTGTGCCCTGTTCGTCTGTATCTTGCCGACGTCTCGTAGAATTTTGGGGTAAAGGATGTCCTTATCCGTATTAGCCATTGCAACAACTAGTGCTCGAGGAAGACATAAATTGTCTTTATTATTTATGGCAACTACTCCCCTGCGGCTCTTACACTCCTCTTCGAAGGTGTTGTAGTGTCGTCCACGCCCTTGTCCTGCTGGCATCTTGACGGTGGTAACACCCAGGCAGAAGGTTTCAGTAGACAGCCCTGTGGAATTAGATTGGTAAACCCTCGATACCATATCCCACACGTGGTCGAAAGTCACTTCGGACGCTTGTTTAAAATTGATCCATCCAGGTCCTCTAGCGAACTTCTTTGAACAGAAGGTGAAGCCCACCTTATCTGTTCAACCCAAACCTTCTACGCCTTTCTCAACAACCTCATTGATGGCCTCCTTTATCCACTTGATGGGCTCCTCGTTTGACGGTACGGGCTGTATTTTAAATTCCAGAGTACGTCCATGGAGATTAAAACGCTGAATCTTCTTATGGGCATCTTTTATCAAAATAAACCGCGCCATTATCTGTAAATGCAACGACGACATAATAATTATAGGTACATGAATCGACAGCAGAAATTTGTGTACAATATTTTAAGAATCGATACCTACCTTGATCGATTTAGTTTTATTATTCACTTTGGAAAGTATCAAATGTTGAATAGTGACAACCACACACGGTGATGAGCACTGATAGACTGATATTTTATAGTCGTTTGACAATCTAATATAAAGATTTACACGTACCGAACATAAAACGCCACGAATAATCACCCTTGATTTTAATAGATCTGTGCCTATTTTACATAAGAATCAATGCAAAAATGTTAAAACCGCCTAATAGTCACGTTTTCCCATAGGATATAATGTATTTTAACGCACACTAGCAGTAAATAATCTTCATATATCTAATCATATGACCTTTGTCGTCTAATAAATTTTTCAATGGCAGCAAATTCAGAATTAACAAAAGGTCGTTAGAATTTCGATTTTAATATCACCCATTACGCCATAGATGTTCATTGTGACCAGTCACATTGTACTTTCGAACGTGTAAGAGGATACGGCGTCATCTACGGATTTGTCGCTGGTCAAGTACGAAACTCTCATACGGCCGAGCGAGTCGTTAGAAGTTACCGTGTATCGATTCCACCGTATTATTGTATTCTCTCTCTCAAACATTCAATACGTTCGGTGGCTTAATGGTATAAGCCGATGGAATGTATATTGCTTCGTTGCCTTACCCGGTTCGAGCGCTGGTAGGGACAGGTATTTTTTTCTAATAATAATGAAACATTATTTAAATTCTATAAAACTCTAAAATTATAGAAAAATACCAAAAGGGCACTAAGAAATAAAAAATGAGGAGGAATTCAAAAATTGCCTAATGGCGCTAGTTAAAAGTGGTGGGGGTAAGAACTCCAAGATGGCGGTTGTGACGTCACGCGGTACATATTCACACCCCTGTATATCCATGCAGTCACATATTTACGAGACACCTTGTATATTGTATCGCCCTGTATGCTGCATCTAGCGGGTACCTAGCAGGTTTCAAAGCAGGTATCTAGCGGGTACTTAGCAGGTTTCAAGGCAGGTATCTAGCGGATACCTAGCAGGTTTCAAAGCAGGTATCTAGCGGGTACCTAGCAGGTTTCAAAGCACTCATCGCACATTTGTTTAAGTAATCACACCCTGTATACGCATGTAGTTACATATTTACGAGGCACCCTGCATATTGTATCGCCCTGTATGCTGCATCACACCTGGCGCCACACGTCTGGCGGCTTCCTTTGATTAGCGGGGGCATCCTTTGATCTAATTAAATTGCAGGAAGTGGGCGTGGCCACGGTCTGGAAAATTTTCCCACGGTCACAAGTTTTTTCCCACGACCAAGTGCACCAATACCTACTAAAATAATAGAATATGATCCTATATAAAGTTGCCTTAGAATTCCTTAGGCAATTCAAAAATGTGATCATATATAGGGTATTCCATTAAAAAATGTAAAGTTACTGGTGGTTACGGGCAAAATGAAAATTAAAAACGATAGTACACAAATATACATATGTATACAGTTTGACTGAAGTTATAGTCAATATAGAAGTACCGTAATACACACACTAGCGCATGCATATCTACATATACGTATGATTTAGAATGGTAGGTGTTGTCAGCTTGCAATAAGTGGGGATGGATTCCTTGTCTCCTGTTCAGTTTAGTATACAATGATTGATATTGTAATGCACACGTTTGCTTTTACGAATTGCCGTCGCTATTAGAACGTACGGCATAACTATTTAGTTTTGTAATTAATGTATGTATGCATTAAAAACTCTTGAAAAATTGTAACTAAAATAAAATTATTTATGTAAAAAATAAAATTCTCATATTAAAAACGAAATTGTAACGATTCACGAGTATGGTTTAAAATGTTTTATTACATAACATAATAATATACAACATAAGTCATTAATATAGAAAAGATAAGTGACGTGGCGGTCGGCGGGATGCGTCGTGACGTTGCTTGCGTCGGCGTCGTGTCGGCTGGATTCACCTATCCTATGGTTGGGTTACCTAGGCAGAGACCTCACAGGGCACCTGGCCAAAGGGAAGACCTTTCAGTGCTTCCCTGGTTTCCCTTAGGGGCGAGTCCGGCGTCAGACTGTCTGTTACGGCCAGGGTAGCCTCCTTATGTAGTCCCTAAGCCGTGGTCCGTGAGGGCTCGGGGATGTTCGGCAGTGGGAGTGCGTGGGTGAAGCCGGGTCGTTGGCGACGGAGGCGCTAACGTAGAGGTGGTACGGCGCGCATTGGTACTAACGCGGTACGGGTTTGTTACAATCTTCCCCTTCAGAACCGTGGGGCGTCCTCGTCGAGGTTCTGAGTTCCTGTGGTTTTCGAGTGCGGGGCCGTCCTCGGCGGCGCAATGGGACGACTGGGGTTTCTGTCAGTTGTCCGGGAGGAACTGGCTTCAAGGCGAAGGGGTGGTACACTCCGAGTGGCATCGTGGGGTCATCTTGGGCGGCGACTTCATAACTGCATGGCCCCTTGGCAGCGAGGATGACGTAGGATCCATCGCGGCGTGGCCGGAGTTTGGCGGTATACCCCTTAGTGGCATTGCTGGGGGTATGGGAGGTGACCCAAACGTGGTCACCGGGGCTGTAGACGGTGGCTGGACTCCGATGCTGATCGCTGGTTTCCTTCCGGCGTTCTTGCTCTTAGGTGTGTTGTTCCTGGGCGTCCTTCAGCGTGTCTGCTATTTGCAGTAACTTCGGGGTGATTTCTGGGATGAAATTCTCGCTCTGGATGATGGCTCGGAAATCATGAGTGATCTCACTCGGGGTCCGGGGTTGTCGTCCAAAGGTCAGGAATGCGGGGGTTCGTCCGGTGCTTAAGCAATGGGCAGCTTTTCGGGCCAGGTCGTGTGGGTCGTACCCACTAGGATACCCAATAGGGTCTTCATATCCCTGTTCTTGCGTTCCACCATGTTGGCAGCGGGGTGGTACACGGAGGTAAATTTCTGCTCTATGTCTAGGCAGTGGAAAATTTGCTGCATGATTCCGCTGACGAACTGGGTTCCGTTGTCGGAGATGATCCGGCGGGGAATCCCAAATCGCAGGAATACCTCGGCTACGAGGGTTTTGGCACAGGCTTCAGCAGTGGCCTGGGGCAGGGCGAATAGCTCGATCCAGCGGGAGCTACAATCCTCGACTATCAGGATCTAGGTCTCTTCGCTAGGTCCTTTTGGCAGGGGTCCAAAAAGGTCGATGGCCAGTGATTCAAACTTCTGGTACATGACCGGGGTCTGGAGTAGGCCTTCGGGTTTCCGGTTGCTGGCCTTGTAACGTTGGCAAGCGGTGCACTGATGGACGTAGTCCTTAACGGCTCGTCGGAGTCCGGGCCAGTAGAACCGGCGGGTAATTTTATGGATGGTCCTCTCAGCTCCAAAATGTCCAGCCTCCGGGGCGTCGTGGAACTCTTGGAGAATCTTGTGACGGTTGCACTCGGGGACGATTAGGCGGGGTTCCTCGTTGTCATCCTCCGATGAGTATTGGTAAAGGACTCCCTGGAACAGGAGATATCCTCGGGCGGTCCATCGGCAGGCAACTTCTGGTTGGGAGGATTCCAGAGCCTCGGTTATCTTCCTTAACTCGGGGTCGCTGAGCTGCTCGGTTCGCAGCTGTTCAGCTCCAATTTGCGGGAGATCTAAGGAGACGAATCCCACGGGTATTGGGTCGGGTTCCGGAGATCCTGGGGGCCTGGACAGGGTGTCGGCAACAACGTTCGCTCTTCCAGGGCCGTAGCCGATTTCCAAATGGTATGGTTGCAACTGCAATGACCATCGGGCAAGTCGTCCGCTGGGCGACTTGAGTGACATCAGCCACTTGAGAGGCTGATGGTCCGTGATGACCACCGTGGAGGCTTCTTCTAGGTAGCCTCGAAACTTCTGTACGGCCTAGACGATGGCCAGGGCTTCCCGTTCGGTGGTCGAATAGTTCCGCTCGGCAGGCAGCAGGAGGCGGCTGGCGTATTCGACGGGATGCTCATCGGGGCCCTCCCCTGGAGTAATACTGCGCCGATCGCGTAGGCGCTGGCATCTGTCCTCAGGATGTAGGGGGATCCTGGTTCGGCCTGTCGCAGAATTGGGGCGGTGGTTAGGGAGGTCTTGAGCTTTCGGAAAGCTTCTTCCTCGGATGTGGTCCATGTCCACACAGCTATTTTCTTCGTCAGGTTTGTCAGCGGGCGGGCAACCTCGGCGAAGCGGGGAATGAAACGGCGATACCAGTTGCACGTTTGCAGGAATGTCAGCAGCTCTTTGACATTCCGGGGGGCGGCCATCTGGGAGATGGCAGCGACTTTGGGCGGGTACGGATTCCTTCGCGGGATATGATATGTCCTAGGTATCGTACCTCACTACACACGAAATGGCACTTCTCTCGGTTCATACGGAGTCTAAACTGGGCCAATGCGTCAAAACAGTCACTCAGGTCGCGGAGATGTGCGGTCCCACACGTGGTCGAAAGTCACTTCGGACGCTTGTTTAAAATTGATCCATCCAGGTCCTCTAGCGAACTTCTTTGAACAGAAGGTGAAGCCCACCTTATCTGTTCCACCCAAACCTTCTACGCCTTTCTCAACAATCTCATTGATGGCCCCCTTTATCCACTTGATGGGCTCCTCGTTTGACGGTACGGGCTGTATTTTAAATTCCAGAGTACGTCCATGGAGATTAAAACGCTGAATCTTCTTATGGGCATCTTTTATCAAAATAAACCGCGCCATTATCTGTAAATGCAACGACGACATAATAATTATAGGTACATGAATCGACAGCAGAAATTTGTGTACAATATTTTAAGAATCGATACCTACCTTGATCGATTTAGTTTTATTATTCACTTTGGAAAGTATCAAATGTTGAATAGTGACAACCACACACGGTGATGAGCACTGATAGACTGATATTTTATAGTCGTTTGACAATCTAATATAAAGATTTACACGTACCGAACATAAAACGCCACGAATAATCACCCTTGATTCCAATAGATCTGTGCCTATTTTACATAAGGATCAATGCAAAAATGTTAAAACCGCCTAATAGTCACGTTTTCCCATAAGATATAATGTATTTTAACGCACACTAGCAGTAAATAATCTTCATATATCTAATCATATGACCTTTGTCGTCTAATAAATTTTTCAATGGCAGCAAATTCAAAATTATCAAAAGGTCGTTAGAATTTCGATTTTAATATCACCCATTACGCCATAGATGTTCATTGTGACCGGTCACATTGTACTTTCGAACGTGTAAGAGAATACAGCGTCATCTACGGATTTGTCGCTGGTCAAGTACGAAACTCTCATACGGCCGAGCGAGTCGTTAGAAGTTACCGTGTATCGATTTCACCGTATTATTGTATTCTCTCTCTCAAACATTCAATACGTTCGGTGGCTTAATGGTATAAGCCGATGGAATGTATATTGCTTCGTTGCCTTACCCGGTTCGAGCGCTGGTAGGGACAGGTATTTTTTTTCTAATAATAATGAAACATTATTTAAATTCTATAAAACTCTAAAATTATAGAAAAATACCAAAAGGGCACTAAGAAATAAAAAATGAGGAGGAATTCAAAAATTGCCTAATGGCGCTAGTTAAAAGTGGTGGGGGTAAGAACTCCAAGATGGCGGTTGTGACGTCACGCGGTACATATTCACACCCCTGTATATCCATGCAGTCACATATTTACGAGACACCTTGTATATTGTATCGCCCTGTATGCTGCATCTAGCGGGTACCTAGCAGGTTTCAAAGCAGGTATCTAGCGGGTACTTAGCAGGTTTCAAAGCAGGTATCTAGCGGATACCTAGCAGGTTTCAAAGCAGGTATCTAGCGGGTACCTAGCAGGTTTCAAAGCACTCATCGCACATTTGTTTAAGTAATCACACCCTGTATACGCATGTAGTTACATATTTACGAGGCACCCTGCATATTGTATCGCCCTGTATGCTGCATCACACCTGGCGCCACACTTCTGGCGGCTTCCTTTGATTAGCGGGGGCATCCTTTGATCTAATTAAATTGCAGGAAGTGGGCGTGGCCACGGTCTGGAAAATTTTCCCACGGTCTCAAGTTTTTTCCCACGACCAAGTGCACCAATACCTACTTATTTTCATTAGTTTATAAGATATTGGCATTTGTTTAAAAATTTTGACATTTTGCCCTCTTCAGAACAATGTCATTATTTCGGTAACGGAAAAATGTAAAATTATGAAACTTGACATAACGTTAGAAGCATCTTCTGTGATGACAATAAACAGATGTAGACTTAAATACGTTATACAGAGTGTTCTAGAAATCAATGTCTTTTTGAAACAATTGAAATGAGAAAATCTTCTTTTTTCAAATTGAAACACTATATTTTTATGGGTTAGTTGAAAGCGAAATTTAATTATCTATTAGTTTGAATAAAGCATGTATGTAGTTAAAATTAATGGTTTTAAAGATATTTCTACGTGTATCTATGACGATATAGTAGAAAGGATAAATTACACTTATTGGAATAATTGTTCCATACTTACATGCTGTACTGACAGTTCCTAAGATAAATACACTACATATGTATGTACTTATGTCTGGATTCAACAAAGTGTTGGTAAATCGAAAAGTCTACTATATTCACATTCTGTTACATCTTTAAAAACAGGCTACATAGGGTGAAAAAAAATCTTTTATTTAATAGAAAAATAAAGAATGGTGGTAACTTTCACAAATACAAAATTGCAGGTAGGTAACTAATAAACTAAATATTTTATAAAGCATGTTCAATGTGGCCACCATTCTGATTGATGCACATTTCTACTCTTTTCAAGAGTGATCGGGAAACTTTGTGCAGCATACGGTCATCAACACTTTGAAATGCTTCCCATATACGCTGCTGCATATTTTCTCGTGTTCTGGGAGCTGTTCGGTAAACTTGGTCTTTTATGTATCCCCAAAGAAAAAATCACATTTGGTCAGATCGGCTGAACTTGGTGGCCAATGCACTGGACCTCCTCTGTAAATCCATTTATCACGAAATGCATTATTTAGATAATTTCGAACATTCCTAGAGAAATGACACGGTGCACCATCTTGCTACAACCATAAATGCCTTATTATATTAAGAGGAAGAGTGTCTAGAAAATCTTCTAATTCATTCCTTAGGAAAACTAGATAATTTTCCCCGTTAACTGTACCGTTAAAGAAATATGGACCAAGTAACCGGTTGCCTACTATTCCTCCCCATACATTCAAAGACCAACGATGTTGATAATCCACGGTTTTTATAAAATGAGGATTTTCGTGATCATAATATAAAAAATTGTGTCTATTAACGTAACCGTTTTTATGGAAAGCCGCTTCGTCCGTGAATAAAATAAAATTATGAAAACCTGGTTCTTCCCGTTCTTTATTTAAAATCCACCGACAAATGTTGAGACGACTTTCAAAATCATTCTCAGACAATTGTAGATAATGTATATGGTAGCCATGAAATTTATGTTGACGTAAAATCCGTGAAGCCGACATATGGCTTATTCCTAATTGTGATCCAATTTTTCTTGTACTGGTATGGGGATCCTCGACTGCCATAGCCAGTACTGGAAATTGACTATTTCATGCCCAACTGGTTTGGCACGTTTTATATTCTACATGCCCAGTTGCTTCAAATCGACCCAGAAGTCTTTCAAAAGCTAAAGGTTCTGGATGTCTTCGATTTGGATTGCGTTCGCATTCTGCCAAAATATAGATCATTTGAATTAGTTCGTCTTTTGTAAATTCCATACTAACACTGGTACTGCCACACGTTTTGACGTTTCTATGAAACTATTCAACAACAGATTTTATTTTATTTACCCGCCTACTTCATATCCACTACGTTAACGTACCTTCATATTTTAAATATAACTACCAATTTAAAACACACGTAGGTTTACTAAAATGTCAGCACAGCAGACAATTTACTAGTTGTCAATTGTTGTTGTTCAATTTTCAAATTTTTATTATATTTGGTCTCTAAACTTTCTTTTAAAGAGCGCACCTACATAGCAACATACAGAAATATCAAATAATTTGAAATATCTCTAAAACCATTAATTTTAACTACCTACATACATACTTTATTCGAATTAATAGATAATTAAATTTCGCTTTTAACTGACCCACAAAAATATAGTGTTTCAATTTGAAAAAATTAAGATTTTCGCATTTCAATTGTTTCAAAAAGACACTGATTTCTAGAACACTCTGTATAACGTATTTAAGTCTACATCTGTTTATTGTCATCACAGAAGATGCTTCTAACGTTATGTCAAGTTTTATAATGTTACATTTTTCCGTTACCGAAATAATGACATTGTTCTGAAGAGAGCAAAATGTCAAAATTTGTAAACAAATGCCAATATCTTGCAAACTAATGAAAATAATTGAATATGATCCTGTATAAAGTTGCCTTAAAATTCCTTAGGCAATTCAAAAATGTGATCGTATATAGGGTGTTCTATTTAAAAATGTAAAGTTACTGGTGGTTACGGGCAAACTAAACACCTTGTATATCGTAGAATAATTTTACAATATAAATTTCATAAAACTAAACAACTTTCGTATTTAAATATTTGCTGTATTTTGCATATCAAAGGAGATATGGAACAATATCGCACTATTGTTACACCCTGTATACATTTTTTTTATTTTCGTTAGTGTAGTGTTTTAGTAGTTAGTGAAATGTAGATATATTTTTGTAATATAATATGCCGGGGGGGCAATGTTTCATATGTGGTGATATCCCTTAATGAACGACATTGTTTTGGTTTCCTATACGCAGAGAAAGGTATATTGTTACTTATTATTTTTGATCATAGAAATATGCAGTGGCATATAACAAGTTCCATGGACGTATAGAATAAAATGTTATTATATAGCTAATAAAACTATTGAATGTGAGAATTCATTCTTCATTTAATTGTAAACAAAATGTCTGCATAGCGTAAAGTGTGATGTTTATTCTCAATATATACTATACAAATTGTAATTTTTGTAGATATTTATGTACACTGGAACCTCGTCTATATCCGCGGTCGGGAAACGTAAACATTCACTTACATCCACTCAAGAGGGGTCCCCACTCTTATCCCGTTAGCGGGGAAGAAAGGCCGTGCTACGCGCTGATTGGCTCATGTGAATATGTGCACTATCGGGTGGTGGATGCCGAGCGGATATAAATGAGCGCTCAAGTACGGATATGAATGCGGGTGGATATAAGTGAGCGCAGAGATAAGCGAGGTTTCAGTGTACTTGAGTTTGTAATCCTCTAGATAATTTAAACAATGACTTTGTATATTTGTTCTGTTTCTCATATTTTTGTAAATTTATTTTTATATATCATATCTATATTAATCAGCCTTGATGTTACCAAATCATTTGAAAGTTTATATAGTAAAAGTTAGAATAATAATTATTGAATGTCTTTATTTAATTTATATGTATATGTATTTGTTTCTACTGATAAAAAAGCGGTGAAGTCCACTTTGGTAAGTATTTAAGATATAAACAAAAATACTCATATTACTTGGAGCAGTGTATCAAGTTGCTTCATTGGAATACAAAACGTTTTTGTACAACAACATCTGTTGTACAAAATGCGTTTTGTTTTCCAATAAATTAAAACAAAATACATCTTAAAACAATACTATAGAGCGTAGATTTAAAAAGCTCGCTATTGATTGCTAGCGCGGCACATGGTTGATGCGTGTATTACTCTTCCCCACCACCACATTAAAATTACATTAGGTTTGTTCGATTTGGACATTTGCGTCTTACAGCAAGCGACAAATATTTTGAAGCTGCGTTTAGTTTTTAAACACTAGTTGCAGAGTAAACGCGACGTTTTAACGCTGCTGCAATAGACTCCAAAATGTTTTAGAGACCGTTTGATTTGCGTTATTGCATGAACAGTAACAATCTAGTTTATTTTCGCATACAAGATTGGAGGAGAGTGACTTATACATAAAAATTAATACATATCTAGGTAGATAAATATACAGTATAGAATTTTCCATCTAGATTATTTGTATCATATTTATTATAATTATTATTATTATAATATTTATATTGTATATTTATATTATTATTATTATATTTGTATAATTACTATTTCCATTTTGTTCTTCATTCGCGTCATTCATGCAACTCATAACAGTCGTCAGACTCATCATATACAGATAAATTGCCCTAACCAGCCCTAACTGAATAGAAACGGTGCTAATTAACTTGGTACGATATACGGTACACAACAACGGACCATATATTTGAAAATGTAAGGTTAGTGAAAGGATTGTTTATCCTACTCTTTTTTCCGAGCTACCTATCTCTTTTCTTACAGCGAAAATCTGCTCATGGAGTGGATTAAAAATTCTTAGCGCTAGAGTGTATTAGCGTCAAACTGCAAAACTTGATATTTCTAATCGAACAGCTTCCTCGCCGCATAAAATTAACGCGAATCAAACCGAACAGCAACGTTGCAAGTGCGCATGAGCGTGCGTTAAATTGTTTACTGCCGAAGCCAAATCGAACAAACCTATTGAGTTGGTACCAGATGATGTTTATGTCTTCCGACCGCGGATATAAACGAGTGTAATTATAACTTTTTTGAAAAATAATCTGATATGTTTTTTGTATTGTCCTTTCGCTTTGATTTCAAACCCCTTTTAATTATTGCCGACGTAGCAGCTGTTTTCATATTTTGTTCATTCCGAGAAACGATATCTTTTCGTGTTAAGCGATTTTTGTTTCGTGTTAAGAGAAAAAAAATTATGCAAATACATAGTACTTTTTCGGGACTGCTTTATTGTTTCGTGTTCCGATATTTCTTCTTAAGCGTTTTCGTGTTAAACGTATTTCACTGTGTACATTTTTTATTGTATGGATTATTATACAAATATAGAGATTACTGCCTAATTGTTTGTAACCATTTCTAATACAATTCAAATATGAATTCAAACTCCAAAGAATAAATAAATATTACAAGGTAAGTATATAAACATATACGACAAATTAAGACAATAAATTTCAAATACTGTAATGCTGGTTGTCTATTCTTAGTTTTCCGTCACCCCTCTTGTGGTGCCATCCTTCATTAAATATAGGGGTGTTCAAGTAATATTAAGTTGCGCATGTATATGTGTGTGATTTGTGATGTTATAGAATGCTAATATAAAACACGCGATCATTTGAAGGTCGCCATGTGGTCGCCATTGTGACACCATTATGTCACGATTATGGCGGTTTTTTTTTAATTTCTTAATATATTTACACAGATACATAAAAAGTAGTTATACTAATATATGAAATTAAATTTTGTCTAAATTTTGACTTCTATCAGTGTCCTTGTAAGTTCGCACAATAAAGTACTATTATTATTAAATCAAATAGAAGTTCACAGCATACAGTTAAATATAACAAATAAAACCCAACTTCACTTGAATGTATTCTTTAATTGTATAGCCATTTCGTTACGGACTGCGTAACATCTTCAGCATGACTAACTTATTAACAAATGTGAGAAGCAAAAGGAGCGCAACATAGAACATATTAGGTGATTACCATAAAATTGCTTTGAAATTTGAAATAGATAGCTGCGCATATTAGCATACGATCCTGTGGAAGATAACACTGAGCTAGTTCATCATCGTACACTTCGTCTATGAACAGTCTTTCGAAAATGTAAATACGGTATCTGTCAAACGCTTCACAGTCAATATTTGTAACAATCTTTATTAAATTGATCCAAACAAGTTCGCCGAATATAAAAACATGTATAAAATACCCGTATTTTAGCTTCTTCTAAGATAGTGTGTCCGTAGTATAAATGTACTTCATGCTGTATTGCAGCTTTGAAGTTTAAAACCAATTTTACCTTTAATGGTGTATTACAGATAGATATATCAAACGGGTTACTTACAGAGAGTATTGTACAGTTCAGCAGTTGATTCAAAAGAATTGTTTAAAAGTATGTAAGGAAAACATGTTAAGTTTATGCCAAAAGTTACAAATATATGGTTGTGACATGTTGACAGTTACGCCAACATATACGCCAATGAATAATTTCTGTCAAATTCAGTGATTTTAGACTTGTCTCAAATTCTAGAACGTTAAATTTCCTAAAACGCATATGACGTCACGTACAGACATTTACGCATTTACGTACACTCTAGTTTATGCCCATACTGCTCATACCAATCTTGTAAAACTAATTGTATAGAATTTTATTATTTGAAACGAATTCCTGGTTTTATTTTTATTTTCAACAGTTTCTTAATCTCACAATGAAGTAATTACTGATCTTGTACCTTCTACAACGGCCTTTAACAGCTGACTTTATTAATAATTTGACCGGTTGCTGGAATTCCCTATGAATAAATCTGGCTTGTCAAACCGATAACTGTCAACCAAACTAAAACAAATCTGAAACCTTATGACATACGCTTCAAAATTAAAAAGTATCCCAATTTTAACTTTAATATCAAGCTACCAGATTCTCACAGCATGCGTACTCTCGGTTACTACATAGGTATTTCAAAACAAACTGAAGTTCTTTTTCTTGTTCTTGCCGGAATATGTTGTACTATTTTTGACGCTTCTCTCTTTAACCTTCATACGAACCTGTATAAAGTATGGAATATGCCTATGGATCCTACCAAATTCACAGATACGGCACAATTATACGTGAAATATATTTTGAGTAGTATCGTGCTGGTTCGAACGTTTACAGTGCACCTTTACCTAGCATTTTATATTGTGATGTTATGGCCAGCAATTTTTGTAAGTAGTCCTAAATTAATTTTAACTAATTTACAAATAACAGCTTCATTGAAACTTGTAAAAAATAACTATGCCTCCTTCAAGGAAGAAAAGTCTGGACTACTCATACCGTGGCTAGTTGTAGGGGCAATCAAGTGCTTAGCAATGGGCGCCATGTCTTTCTCGACGGGTCTCTATATATGCTTAACATATAGGTTTTCAAGAGCAGCTTGTTGGGATTTCTTAATGACGCAAATCATTGATCAAGGACCATCAATTTATATGTGGTTTTGTGTATTGAGGTAAGCTTACCACTTACTTTCTCTTTTTTATAGCTTTTTTTTTATGTGTGGTAAGTGCTTAGTTGCAATGACTCCGTAAGCTGTATCGCTTGTCTGGCTATCTCTGCAACTCTCGCGGTGTAGTTTGCTGTGTGTAAGTTGTGTTCAAATGGCTTTGTGACAGCAGCATATCGCCTTTTATGATGCCGCGCTGTTAATCACTTTGCTCCCAACAGCGAATGGCAAGTCGATCTTGATTCATAAAGTCTTCTTAAAAATAAGTAAACAATACGAATTAATAATCAATACTATTAACACATATTATAACAAATTATAACATTTTTTATTTCACCAAAATACTTAATTTGTTAAGTGAACGAGAAGAGCGAAGGAATTGTTAACAGTATCATAGTATAACGTTCGACAAACTTTTTCTTGCAGCATACATACCTAGACAGTTTATTTAGGGATACATGATAGGAATACATGAAATTCTGCGTCTTTGCGCTTTCGTTATTTGTCATTATTGAGGAAGAACTAGATTTATAGCAAAATAAATCTTTAATACGAATAGTCAATGTCCCTTTGTATATGGACTAATATAGTGTCCTTCATATATTCTATGAATAAATAATTCATTAAACCTAAGTCGGTCATTTCGTACAACCTTAACATTTGTTCTAACAGGTAGATTCTACAGTGAATAGTGAGCCGTAACTTTTAAATATATATATATATATATTAAGGATTAAGGAAAGAAATCTTGGTAATAGCGGCTAGTACTGAAAATGATAATTAAATTTAATTAATAATCACTGTCATTCATCACCATACAGCGACGCGTTTCGATTTTATAAATCTCATCAGGCTGTCTTTGTGAGAATGACAGTAATTTGTGAAAACTCATATATATATCCAGCATCGTGTATTAAGTATATATGAGAGATTAATTTTACAAATATTGACTTATGTCGAAATTGACTATTGTCTATCTACTTTTATTTCTATAAAGTCAGTAATTGTTTATTACATTGACCTGTAGCTGTAGAATTAGCGACATCACATTGCGCATAAGCCAGAGATAATTGAAAATGTGAAAAGTTTCATATATAATATATCCATCACTTTTCTGTAGAATAATATGAAATATATCCTTCTTTCAACCAGGATAATATAAATTCAAAGAATGTTTACATCTTAGCCGTACCTATATCAAATTAAGGAAAGAAATCTTGGTAATAGCGGCTAGTACTGAAAATGATAATTAAATTTAATTAATAATCACTGTCATTCATCACCATACAGCGACGCGTTTCGATTTTATAAATCTCATCAGGCTGTCTTTGTGAGAATGACAGTAATTTGTGAAAACTCATATATATATCCAGCATCGTGTATTAAGGAGCCGCTATTACCAAGATTTCTTTCCTTAATTTGATATAGGTACGGCTAAGATGTAAACATTCTTTGAATTTATATATACATATATATATATATATATATAAAGTTTAACAATTTTATCAGTTCTGACACTGACAGACTTTAGACTTTAAAATGTGAAATTACTGCAACTAGTGCAGAATATGGGTTCCTTCTTTTAATTCAAATGAAAAACAGTAGTTTCCTACGTGACGTTTCGGATTTATTTAATCCTTCTTCAAACCTATATATAAATATATAATAAAACTTAACTATTTTTAAACCAAGAAACAATAACTTACAGCAAGGATAATCGTTTAAAAGAAGGAACCCATATTCTGCACTAGTTGCAGTAATTTCACATTTTAATATATATATATATATATATATATATATATATATATAGTTCAGCACTACAAGCCATTTAGGCCCATGGCTCCGTTTTCTATTTCTTATTTCCTTCAACTTTATTCACAAAGGCTCTCCATCTGTCTTGTCCTTTGTTTCGCTCCTCCAGTCGTACACGCGCAACTTCCTCACAGCGGTCACAACTGGATCCTTCTTTTTGGACGTCCCCTTTTCTTCTTTCCGCCAGTCCCTTCCCCCAGCACCCTTCTCGCATGTCTATACTCCGGCATCCGACCGACATGTCCAAGCCATCTCACCCTTTGGGCCTTAAAGTTAGTCGTTATAGCTGGACTTCCCAATATCACCTGTATCTCCGCGTTTGTTCTTCGTCTCCATCCGCCATTTTACACCTTTACTCCTCCCAAGATTTTCCATAGCGTCCGCCTCTTCCATATTTCCAATTTCTCCTCTGTCTGTTTTGTCATTATCCACAGTTCACTCGCGTACATCACTACGGACTTTCTTTGTTTCCTGGTAAAAGTTTCTTAGGTCTTTATTAATATAACTTTGTTCTATTTTCTCCAAAGTTGATTCCAGGCACTTCCTCTTTTTCTGTCTAGATATCTGCTTTGTTCTCTTTATCGCCTCTTCATATTCTCGTCTTCTTGCTTCTGTATTTTCTCTTAACAGGTTAGCTCTGGCAGCATTTCTTATTTGAAGTATCGTCTTACATTCCTTGTCAAACCAATCCTTCCCTCTCTTTTTGACTTCTCCTCCAAGACATATTCCCAGTGTTTCTTATACCATTTTTTCTATTTGCCTTCACTCCTGCTCAATGTTATTTGTTTCTGTTAGTACTAAACGAACAGCTTGCTATCTATTTGTGACTCTATTTTACCTAATGTGTTTTTATCCTTAATTTTTTCCAGATTATATTTTGTGGTCCTGATACTTCTTGTGTGTGTATTTATTTGCACAACTTGTTTTAATTTGGTGATTACTAAGAAATGGTCTGAATCTGCGTCGGTTCCCCTATAGGTTCTTACGTCTGTTATGCATCTTTAAACTCTATTAGGACATGATCGATCTGGTTTCTAGTTTTGAAGTCCGGTGACATCCAGGTTGTTTGGTGTATTTCTTATGTTTAATGTTGGTGCTCATGATTTTCAAGCTATTTTCTAGTGCAAATTGTAACACCTTTTAAATATTAGATGAAATATTCATGTAAAATGCTCTCTTAAGAATAAACAGCATTTTCTGCTTACTATTCATTGCTTGATCCATTTTTCATACTTTACTGTCCTTAGCTATTCATTTTAAGTGACGATATAATTTTATCACAGTAATAATATTTTCAATTTTTTACGTTGTGTAAAAATTACAATTTAAAATATTAAATGTAGTTTTAATCACGAAAGATGATCCCTGCGTCACTTACATATAACTCAATCAACGACATTCAAAGAATAATTTTCATATCCAAATATCTATTTTTGTATGACAAGGATAGCCTGAATGACAGTTTGTATTTCGAAACTTTGCCTAGCACAGACGTACGGCTCGTGCAATTCACTTGAAGCTATATATTTCCGCTTCTTCACTTAAAAATTTGACATACATTTGACAATGCATCTCCGTAGATATTTGATGGAACTGTTATTGATTTCGTCCTTACAAATACGTATTCGTTTAACAATTTTTTGAAGTCATTTATTTTTAAACTACAATGGCAATACATAGTAGAACATTGCGGTAGGTACAATAGACAACCTAGATTTCTCAAGGTTAACAGGAATTAAACGTTTTATAAAGGATTGAGATCGCCGGTAAATGAAACAGAATTTTTTTTTTCAAAGACTTGTGGTTTTCGAGATTTTTTGAGTTGAAAATGCTCGAGGAAGTCACCAAAACGCAAGATGACGTAGAAAACAGTATAAAACTTGTAACTTAGTACTTTGTGTACATGCATGATAATACATATTATTGTAACGTATGTACTTGTCGAATATCACTAATTTTAATACCACACTACTCGTATAGGTTAGGTACTTGTACTTACATCAAAGTGATCAGAACAACAATATCCTGTAGTCTTCTCTACCAAAGGTACATCACTCGTCATGGTAGTGAACCATTTTTTTTTAAATAAAAAGAAATCGTCCGAATACAAGGCACAAGCAGTCAATCCATTGATTTCGATAACATAAACCAGACATAAACACTGTATCATACGTCACACGTTGTAGTTCACGTAAAGGCCGCGTTTTGGGAGAGCGCTGTAATCGTGCTTCTTTCTTCCCCGATTTCTAGGTGAAAATAGTATATTATTTTATACGGAGGAAAAGTGATACTTTTCATGGCGCGCTCGTGTTTAGCAGCCGAACGAAGTAAGGCTGCTAATAGAGAGCAAGCCATGAAAACTAACTGAGTAGTCGGCCGCAAAGTGTCACTTTTCCTCCGTCGGAGGTTTACTTTTCACTTTTCCGCCGCCGGAGGGAAAAGTGTTATTATGGCAACGTACAAACCAATACAAAAAACACATAATTTCACTGATGACAGTGTCCACTTGACAGTTTTATGATGAGGTACGATAGAAACAGCTCGTACTTAATCATCGATCTAAACGTCCAAACATCCCACCAAACCCGCTTATCTTCAATAAAAACAGATATTTTTGCATAAATTTGCCGACGTTTGAAGAAAAAATAACATATTTTATGTGGAGGAAAAGTTACTTTTCATGGCTTGAGCGCGCCATGAAAAGTATCACTTTTCCTCCGGACACTTCATAATATACTATTTTCGTCTGGGAATAAAAGAAATTGCTTTTTCTCATGATTATCTTAAAATTTAGAGAATAATTACAAAGTACATAGGTTCTACAATTTTGAAAACTTGTAGTTGCGGATAGTCCCATCTGTTCTCATCACGTTCTCATTGACGAAATTATTTACGCTGTTATATCACTTGCGGTTTACCAGTTTAGCAACTTTTTTAATTTAAATAGCATAGTATATTTTTTATAAGTTTTTTAGATTGCAAATGCAGCTCTGCATCAAAACTTACTAGGGTACCTTATACCCAAAATCAGTTGTTTTTGTTATTCTATGTTTTCAAAAATGCGGCCAAGTGCAATGTTATGTTAAAAACCCTGTATTTCGGTAACGGAAATACAGCGTTGTACTTTTACTTTGCTTTGTACTTAGTTTATTTTTTATTACACTACTTTGACGCAGTCAGAACCCGGAAGCCCTCATAATAGAGGCATTGGCTTGAGCATGTGATATGTTTTAGATGATAGTACTTTTTAACTGTTTACATTCTATACTAACAGAGAATTTCTTCTAAAGCATCCAGTTAAAGAAACTGCGAACGAAATTATTTGCACATTAACTTTCCCAACTTTAAATATTTTATGTAAAGCATGTAGATTAAATTATTTAGGTATCACTGCACAAAACCCTTTTGGAAATACTAAAATACCGATTTAAATTTCCTCGTTCATTGTGACTCAAATTTTATCATTTTGTTTTTGTTTATTTTAGTTATTACTACGATATTAGGATGAAAATATCACAAAATGCATACAGATTCGATCGACAAACTCCATCGACTATGTTTAGTTTAGCTGAGAGAAGGAGAAGAGTGAGAAGCTTATTCGCTGACACAAAATTGCAAAATACTGTTGACGATGACAGGTATCCTTTTATCTTTCAATATACCTCAGCATCGAGCCTTATAAAGTATTCTTTTTAGTCAATTAATTAGTGTATCAAGAATAGATAACATTATAAATCAGCTAAGTATTAATTTGCGAAGAGATGTGTCCAGATCTCTCGACTCTTTACTAACAAGATTAGCTGCTGAAGCGGAGAAAGATGAAATATTTGATATCAAAGATGATATGCTTGATGAAGATAAGGATCTCAGTTTCGCCGAAAAAACATTGAAAGTACTTAATATAAGTCCAAGTTATGTGAACGATGTAAAAGTAAAGCGAGATACAGTTAAACTTATTACTACACCAAAAAGTAAGTACTATGAGCTTATAATCAACAAGCAATAAATTAAGAAATATTAAGATTTTGTTAAATTGTCTTAGCTTTGTGTATTCAATTTCTCAAAGTATACAGGATGGTTTCCTGGGAACTGCAACGATGGATTGCGGGAAAACTATAGCTAGGAATGATCTGAAATATTAGTACTAGATATACTAAAGTCGATGGAGGCCATTCGCCTCAAATGTTTTCAAGATGGCGGCACTGTCTTTTTAGTGCTGAACTATTGCCCAGTCTCCAACTTGTTTTTCAGTTACAGGCCTAAATACTTCTTCTACCACTTCCCGGTTTTCTACATTTTCTGCAGATTTTTCATTCTCCGAACTGTCCATCTTACGAGCGGTGTTGACCTTTTTCTTCTCTTATACTGTATGTGATTTCATTTTCTTAATTTCATTTTCTTTAAGTGTTTGTAAGGCGTCATCTGTGTGATAACCTCAGCACCTGCACCAGCTTTTTCTTTAGCTTTCTCAAGAAACATTTTTTGAAAACTAATGTGTTCGATATTAGATTCTGCATCTAATTGAATGGCATAAGTTTTAGTTACTACATCGGGGGTAGAAGAACAAACTGGCAAATTATTTTCAAACAGAATGAACAGAATTGTGTTGTTTCCATCGCGGCAGGACCGTAGGTTCATACCTCTCCTTAGCAATCACTTTGTCGTTCAACGTAACTATTTCACCTTTTTTAAACCCGTTTCTTATAACATCTTAATTTGTTTCAGTCCATATTTCTCCAACCATTTTTGAAAACTCTTTCTTTGATAATCTGACTATATGATGCCTTTGCCATGTCGTCAACTTAGCATCCCAGCAGACCTTTAAAGACTTCATAACTCATAAGTCAAGCGGTTGCAGTAAGTTGCTAGAATGCGGAGGAAGTTTTAAAATTACAATATTTTCTCTCCTTGCCATTTCTATCAGAGTGACACTCAGCAGCAACACCGGTCCTTCCGATCCAACTGTTTTTAGAAAGCTGTTTTTAAAATAATTTTCAAAGACAGATGTCTCCATCCATCCATTGTTTGTAGCTGCATATGTTGTTCCAGCGAACTCTGTGCTTTCTGGAAACATAAATTGATCCCGTACATTTTTTTCCTTAAATATGATAAGTGGTGGGGCTTTACCTTGTCTTTTCCAAAAGAACTTGTTGTACGAGTTGCAGAAATTCCTTTTTTACCTAGAACCTTTATTTTAGATGGATCTCTAAAGCTTGTCTCATCTAAGTTCCAGATGAGGTATGGCTTTTTCGTCATATTCAAATCATCGATTGTAGTTTTTGAGATATCAAAATAATTGACGATCATAGAAGGGTCACAAGCTCTTTTACGTGGATAGTCAACACTTTACGGTTTTTTCAGAGACAGGTTATGTCTTCGTTAAAACGCAATAAACCAATCTTTGCAGGAAACACCAAGTTTAAATTGTGTGTTCAGTCCTTTTGCTTTCACGTATGTTCCTACTAATTCTAACACTTCTTTTTTTGATAAACCGTATCCGTATTTTTCCATATAAGAGAGTCCAGTCACAAGTCTTTGTTCATCTTCTAACTGCAGAGCTGTTGACTTGCCGTAGATTTCTTTTTCCTTCGCCCTTTAGTTTTGTGCACATAATTTGACGGCATTTTTCTCTGTAAGAAAAATAGTGTTATTAATTTTGATTGTCGGGGAAGTGCGTATTAACAAAAATTGATACGTACACCCTTTCCCGACTTTGAATTTTTTTAGGTTAAATGCGTAGGCCATATTTTCTTTTATTAATAAAGTTGAAGTAACAAAAATAAATAGGTAGTTAAATAGCTTCATCAAAGCCAGATAAGAATTAATATTCAAATTTACCTTAACACATAAATAACTAGAGATCAACACAGATACAACAACGCACTACAAACTCGTATCACCTATTTATTTTGTAACTGAATTTAGCGTATACCTTATTTGAATTTATATGTCGCCAAACAGCGTCATCTATTTGTAGGTCATTAAACATGGTTAAGTTTATTACTGATTTTACAGATTGATACATACAAATAGAAGGAGACAACAGCACACTTAGGCGGTTACTCGAATTACGTACTTTTTCGAGTTGACTTAGCATCTTCTAAATGTTCATCCCTCAAAAGCTTATAAAAGTTTTTTAATTGAAGTTTATGCACTCTGTTCGAGACAAGTTGACTTTTGATTTGAATCTATTATAAAATTAGATAATATATATGTTTTTCTCACAATTTGTATTTAATTGAAATATAATGCTCTACATGTATCGGCTTAGGCCATCTTCAGGAGAGAAATAGTCAAAATGAGCGAAATATAGAAAGCAGTCATTAATTGTAAAAATAATATAAATTGTAAGTTGTGACATAGCAGACGAATGTTTAAAAAATTAATTAAAATTTGTTAAAGATGACGTAAGCCGAAACCTACAGAGCATTATATATTTCACTTAAATACAAATTGTGAGAAGAACAGGGCGGGCCACTTAAAATAATGCACTAGAATTACGGCCAAGCTAAATAAAAATGTTGAAATCCAACCACGTAGACCTATAGAGGTCGACGAGGAGCACATTTTAATAACAATGTAAATTTTATAACATTCATGATGACGTCTCGCCGAAATCAATTTGCATTTTATTGAATAGCACATTTATGTTTTCTGTCACTCTATTCTAAGAAGGTGATATCACAATCACTTATTAAATATTTTCTCCGACTCTGTTTGCAATTACAAACAATGAAATTTGATTATTTAAATTCCGCGGTATCGAAGTTTCAAGCTTAGTTTACCGATATTTTACGTAACGCATGTTGTGTATGACATTTTTCAGATTTGACTTAAATCACTATTCCGCCATTCGCTTATCTTAAAGTGTAACTTACTAAATTTAAAATGTGGAGTGGAGGAACTATGAAATCTACAAAAGCTACAAAACGAATAATTAATTTTGAACGTTTGTCAGTTGCCAAGTGACATTTAATGACATACACTGGAACCTCGTACGTAAACATTCACTTACATCCTATCAAGAGGGGTCCTCACTCTTATCCCGTTAGCGGAGAGGAAAGGCCGCGCGACGCGCTGATTGGCCCATGTGAATACGTGCACTATCGGGTGGTGGATACCGAGCGGATATAAATGAGCGCTTTAGTGAGGACATAAGTGAGGACGGATATAAGTGAACGCGGAGATAAGCGAGGTTCCAGTGTATATCTATAGACCCCAATTTAAATTTTGCGTTTTACGCAAATATGCATCAGGTAAATAACAATATTTGCGCGCTTCAAAATTTGAAATATTAGCGGCAATTTCAAGAAGTTATTGATTTCATTTCTTACTAACATCGATCATATTTTATACAGTTATACGTTAAAAAATTAGCTGCTGAAGAAATTTATAATAAAAATACCACATTCCATTTAAATAAATGCAAATTGATTTCGGTATGACGTTATGATAAAAATTATACACACATTTTTATTAATTATGTGCTTTCCTCCCTTACTCTATAACTTTACCTGGTCCGATTTTAAATTTCTTAGTTAGTTTGACCATAATTTCAATGCATCATTGTAAGTGGCTTATCCTGTATATTATCTAATTTTATACTACATCACTCACATACGATCATCATGAATGAATCTATTATACAGGATGTCTCAGCGAGACCGTTCATTAGAATTTTGTGGGGTTATGGCCAAAATATAATTTTGAAAACTCAGAATTAAATATAGTCGATTATGTTCTCTTCAATGAAAATATTATTAGATTTCTAGCGCTTCCTGTTACACCAGAAGTCGCCATCAACTTTATTTTTAATTGAACACCTTGTATATTTTTACACATTTGGATTTACCTATCTTTAAGCTTTATAAATACCTTTAGTTTTTTCATTTGGTTAGTTTTGTATTTTTCGATTTTTTCTAAAAAAATTTACTAACTATTACTACTACTTTAATTTATTCAAAAAATCAGGGAACACTAGATTCTTCGGATATCAATTTAGAATTCATAATATGCTTAAACAACATGTTGGAGTATATTTTGGCGTCGAGAACGGCTGCCTACATTACGTGTTTACTTTACTATGGCACGTTAACTCTTCGAAATTTTGCAGAACCAAAACTTAATTTTTTCAAATGGCATCCCCCATATTTTATTACTTAGTCGTCTTCGGCGACCAATTTCCAATTTTACATCTTTTGTGTCCTATACCTAAAATCGATAGTTTAGGAAATAGTTACTTATCTTTTTTTTTAAATGCACACATCGATACGTAGGTGTGCCATGGAAAATAAGCGTTCTCAAAGATTTATTGATTTATTGTCAAACTCTAACATCAAAATCATACTTCGTCGTTTGATGCTTGTGAGTTAACATTTATCCGTTAAATGCCCTTACATTACTGCTATAAAGAGCTAAAATGGATAATAGTAACAAAAACAATGTTTACACCTTAATGTTCGAAGACAGGGGGGTAAATCGGTTAGAAATTAGCCTGTGAGATCACCAGATATGGCACCTGTGCACTTCTTCCTTTGGACACGTATCAAAGATCTGGTCTACCAGACATCGGCGACCATAAGGGAGGAATTAGAAACACGTGCAGCATTCGACACGCTCACTTCTCAATATCTACAAACAGCAACACTTGAGGGTGTTTCTGGACGTTTAACACTGCACTTGAATGCGATCGGTTACCGTTTTGAATAATGATTACAATTTCTTGATTTCTGTATGTACATGTTGTTTTTGTTATTGTTATCTATTTTAACTCTTTATGGCAATAATGTAAAGGCATTTAAAGGATAATTATGAACTCACAAACATCAAACGACGAAGTATCATTTTGACGTAAGACTTTGACAATACATCTTTGAGAACGCTTATTTTCCATGGCACAGTATCGACAAGTTATGTGTGCATTTAAAAAAAGCTAATTATTTCCTAAACTATCAATTTTAGGTAGAGGACATGTGCGACATAAAAGATCTAAAATTGGACGCCAAAGACGCCTAAGTAATAAAATATGGGGCAATTGAAAAAATTAAGTTATGGTTCTGCAAAGTTTCGAAGAGTTAACGTGCCATAGTAAAGTAACCAGGCAATGTATACAGCCGTTATGTACAAATACACAGGGTGTTCCATTAAAAATAACAGAGTTGATGGCGACTTCCGGTGTAACAGGAAGCGCTAGAAATCTAGTAATATTTTCATGGAAGAGAACATAATCGAATATATATGTATAATTATGAATTTTCAAATTTATATTTTGACTACAACCCTATAAACTTCTAATGAACGGTCTCGCTGAGACATCCTGTATTTTCCCACAACAGTTCAGTATATGCAGCGAACTGTCAAATACATTTTTTAATATCGTAGAACAACAAATTTTCATTTATTTTTATTTTTCTTAATTAATTATATACAAACTTATTTTGTTTTATATTCCTAATAATTATTACAAAATGAAATATCTTCTATTACATCTGGTATTATAAACAAATGAAATTCATATTGATCATATAATACTAACACTAACTAAGTATATGCTATTCTGGGATGTATTTAGAAAGACTTTCTTTTCACTTTTCTTTTATATTGGGATGAAGAACATTCCGAAATTAAAGTCCAACTGTAGTCAGCAAGCATCTCGCTATTCCACTTACCCTGATAGTGTTTTCCAATAGTGGAAATATCCTGATGAAATCTCTTCCCATGCTCGTCACTAACATCGCCAAGATTCGGGGGAAAGAAGTTCAGGTGCGAATGCAAGAAATGTATTTTAAGACTCATATTGCAGCCTAATACCTGGTAGCTTCTAAGAAGTTCACTAACAATTTCCTCGTAATCTTCAGATTTTTTTTTCCTAAGACATTCTTTGTCACACTTTTAATGCATCCCAAGCAGTCCGTTCTAAATTGCTCAAGTGTACGTCAAATTCTCGACCCTGTTGTAACAGATTAATCTGTTACAACAGGGTGACTAATTAATAAAGATAATTAATTAGTCCTATAAAAATCCCCTCTTTAAGTTTTGCCTCAGATATATTAGGAAGTTTTTGTTTAAGGTATCGAAATCCTGGTCCCTCTTTGTCCAATGCTTTGACGAAATTCTTCATCAGACCTAATTTTATGTGTAATTGCGGTAAAAGTATTTTATGAGGCTCCACCAACGAATTATAGTCTATGTTCTTTTCTCCAGGAGTATATTGTATTCTGGTTAACTATTGCTTAACAGTATAGTGCAAATTTCTCGCTCGACTACCCCATTCACAAAGGAAACAGCAATACTTTGTGAATCCGAGTTGTAGACCAAGTAGAATTGCAACTACTTTGAGATCAGCACTGATGTACCATTTATAGGTTTTGTAATTGATTTTATCAAGCAGACATGTCATATTATCATATGTTTCCTTCATGTGCACGGCATGACCAACAGGAATGGAGGGGTAGATGTTTCCTATATGTAGGAGGACAGCTTTCAAACTCAATTTAGAAGCATCTATAAAAAGACGCCATTCTTCCGGTTGGTGTTTGTAACCTAATTCTCGCATTAAACCGTCAACATTTTTGCAAAATGAAAGACCTACTTTAGTTGAAAAATACTGTGACAGTTCTTTCTGGCGATTTCGATATACAGAAATACGCGTACCCGGAACTAACAACTTCAATCCTTGCAGTCTTGATCCTAATATTTCTGCCTGAGTTTTTGATAAATTGAGATTTCGAACTGGGTCATTTAATTCCAATTGATTTATTAAATGAGGTGTGTTCTCTTGAGATGGCAAATATTCTTCATCTGTGTCCAACAACTCTAAAATCGGCTTGTTTTTGGAAATTTCATTAATGTTGCTTGTTTAGCCGAAAATGAACGTATGCATAATTTAACTTTGTTTGAATTTGTTTATTTATCCACCGAGTATTAAATTTTATACAACTGAGGATACATTTTTGGAATCAATTCAGTGTAGGAAGTCTAACAATTACAAAGTATATGCCGTCTCACAATTATTTTCCTATGCACTTCCTCGGAAATTAACAGCGATAAAAGTTTGCGGTTTAATCCACTTAAATGGAGACAATATTGTGCATAAAATTTTGTTACACGAATACATTGACATTATTTTAAAAATATCTAGTTGTATTGTTATACATAATTATCAATTTACATAAATATAAATTGTGAGTTCGCTAAATTATACGTTTAAGCAAATTTAAGCAAACGACAGGCTTAAAAATAGAATAAACGAATAGCAATTTAAAGCAGCTTTCAAATTAGATGTCACTCGTACCTACATTATTGCTATTAAGAAAATGTTGGTAATGGCGCCGGGGAACCATATGTAGTGAGTATACCGCTAGTTATACATTGTCGTTCAAAGGAGTAGAGAAGGAACTTTAGACTGTATGCTAATAAAAATAAAACTCGTACATTTTCTTTTCTTCTAATTATAAAATTATTAAATTGGAATAAAACTAACGCATGATTGTATTTATCAAACTACCAGCAACCGAACATTTACCAAAAACGGAGAAGATACCATTTAAAAAAATAAAGTGGGCGGAACGAAGTAAGAGGACATTCTAAGGAGGAGAATGTTCAAATAATTGCATGCCCAATATCGTCTTCATTTCAGTGGCTTTTACAGCAATCGGCATTAGTTTCCCATTCAACACGTCGAAAAAATAGATGCGAGAGACGCTCTGTATACAGATTTTCTATTAAAAAATTTCGATGACATAACCACTCAAAAGCAGTTGATTCTGTATATTGAACTATTCTGGGAAATACGATAAATTAAAATAAAAAATCAAGAATTTTCAAAGTTATTTGTTTAATTAAAAATGAATTTATACGTTACTTTACAGACACACTGTATACAATATTGTTCGAGGCAAGTACGATCACTATATACACACAAACTCACACGTGGATCGTTAAACATTAATAAAGATTTTTCAAAGACGTTTGAAAATACCATAGTAATTCAATAACGCATAAAAATAACGCTTCAAGAAGGTGGCTATCAAATTATCGCAAGCAACAAAATTATATCCTACACATTTATATTATAGCATAGTGTTCAATATTACTGTTCATATTAAGTATTGAATTTTATAACAATGCTTATAAGGTATTTTTGTTTTGAACTCTTTTATCACACTCCAGGTGCATTTTTTCAGTGTCACCTTATATCTGTATGTCTCGCTTTCATATAATCACTGGTTTTTTAACAAATTATTGATATATTTAATTATAATATTTATTATAGGTCAACAGTTAAAGGTGCAATCAAGTCCTCTACTCCCACAAAAGTCACGAGTAGATAGTTTTAAAACAAAAAAATTAACAGTGAAGGTTCCACCGATGAAAACCGATGAACTATCGTTAATCATTTCTGAAGCAGAATTAAATACAATAGGTTTCAATGATAATAAGGAGATGGAAAAACCATTGCAAGAATTACATCGAGAAGAAAATTTCGGAAGTACCGACACAACTTCTGACGTTCAAAAAATTTTTGAAAAATTAAGTGAAATACAAGTTTTGAAAGCAAGTAATTCAAAGATTATACATAAAGATTCAGAAGTTAACAATGTAAACGAGTTAGAAGTTAACGATTTAAAAGTTAACGATTTAGAGGTAAAAGAATTGCATATTAACAGTTTTCACGATAACGCTTCAGAAACTTCCAAAATGGAATATATCGCTATGGAAAATAATAACTTTTTACGTATAAAAAATACAGTGAATATTACAAAGGAAAGCGAAAATGCTCTACGAATGAATTCTGAAACTAAAAAGAACACCAATACTGCACCTTCTTCGTTAAAAGATTCTTTCAAATTATCTAGAGTTAAACTTAATGTAGTAAATAACGTTAGCAATAATAAAACGTTGGAACCAAAGTTTAAGGCAAACCAACCCGTTTCTCCGACAATAAAAGCAAGAGTTGTAAACCCTATACCTAAAACATTAAAATCAAAAAGTATGAGTACCAATGGTTATTCTTTACCTACCACCAGTTTTAAACATGATGGGTACACGCTTGCGTACATAGAAAACCAACAAAGAAAGGCTGCAAGAGATATTATTAGAAGCAGAGGAAGACCTGGTTCTAGTGGGATATAGCAAATAAATATATTATTTCAATAAAGTCTTAGAAGCGAAATTTTTCGATGTTAAAATTGCGCTGTGCCAATTAAATATCAAAACAATCAAAGTAATGAAACTGTGTGCTGTGGAAGCTTTTATAAGTAATAGTTACAAAGACAAATAAATACTATTTCTACATTAAAACTTACTAAAACTACTAAATCATATTATTTCTTCTATTTGTATAAGTTATTTTAAACGATTTCATCAGAAACGAAGAAGCCATATTACACCAAATCAGATGAATAGGAAGATTAATTGGTAAGATCATTGCTAATGCAAATAATTATTTTACGAAAAACAGTAATTAAACGATGTAATAGTGCTTACCGGTAGTGGAGATCAAAGTATAAGTTGCATAAATAATGACAATCAGTAACAATTTGGCCATGAATAGCTAGTTCTTTGCCATTCATTCCTGAAAAAGTTTTTATAACATGAACTGTCTCATTTTACATTTTATTTGTGAATTGCGAATTAAGTATAAGTATTTTAAGTTAAGAGTACTACATAAATAAATACGCAATAACAGATACTCCCCTGAAATCGCTATGATTTAAATTTGACAAAATAAGATAATAATAACGTTTATTTACGGGGAACCGGAAAATTCCTCGAAAACAATTCACCGACGGAAAATACCCCGACTAAATTCACTAACGGCAAATTCCCTGACTACAATTCACCGACAAACAATTCCCAGACAGTAAAATTTCCCGACCTACAATTCACCGTATGGAAAATTCCTCGTCAATAACAAATTTCCCGTCCCACTTTATCTCGGCTTAGAACGAGCAGCATTACACTGGCCTATTTAGGTTTTCTCTTATGTACAAGGGCTACTACTTTTTATTGTCTTTAATAAATAAGATTGTGGGCTACCACGCAAGTAATCTAAAAGATTCAAAAGAATACCTATCTCTTTAAATAAAATATAAGTCACGTACTGCACCTGCAGCCCTGAGATCATCTTCAGATTAGCATTAGATCATTTGCTTAGTTAAGGTATTTTTATAATATAAAAACCGTATAACTAGAAATTAAGATCAGTCGGGGAATGGTTTGTCGGTGAATTGTAGTCGGGACATTTTCCGTCGGTGTTTTCGGGGAATTTTCCTAGATCCTTACTTATGTATAGATACGTTTTAGAAGGTATTTGTATTCATGCCTACTCAATTTAAAATGAATGTACTTACCTAATATTTTTGTGATCAGGCATAAGTTGTCACTCATTGTTAAAAAAAAGAAAAGGATATATACAGGCTGTCCCAGCTGACGCGGTTTTTTTGATAATTTGTTTATTTTACAGTATAGAGAAAAAAGTTTCAAATAAAAGTTGTCCCTATTTAAACGACGCATAGCTAGAAAATATTTTCAAATATACAGGATGTCCCAATTATAGAAAAAGCGTATGTAACTTTATTATTTTAAATAGATCACCCTATATATTATATTTTTTTAGATTCTACATGATATTTTAAGTAATTTTTATTAAGACCTTCCTAGACCTATGTGCTTTTGTTTTCGAGAAAATAAATATTTTATCAAAAGTTTTGTAATTGCAGCGCTCTTGTTAATGAACTGTAGGATCAAAACTAAAAAAGGTAGAAAATGTTGGTTTGCGCAAATGTATACGTCTTGAATTGCTTTACTATTTCCAATATTAACATGTACGGATCCTTTTGTTGACATACAGTTACTGGCGTCAACATTTGGAAACATTTAAATGCCAATAACTCTGTTTTTTAAATAGGACACCATATATCTATTTTCAGTTTTGGATGTAAACTTAAATTCTCTCTTTTTCTACATAAGAATGTACCCATTTATCTTCTACCGTTTTAGAGAAAAATGTATATTTCTTCTGCTACTGTCGAAAAAACCACTTCAATTTGCACGAAGTAGGATGCGTAACCATAATATGATGGCAGATATACGTAATAATCATTTGTACCATTTATAATTATACACAAGTAATAAGCTTAATTTAAATTTCTATTAATAATAATTAATAATTATGGTGAACCTTGCGGTTGCGTTATTCACAATTGTAATGATTGGGATTGATTATTTTAAAGAGAAACGAACTTTGTATGACGACCTATTCCTTTACTTGTTGTTACATTACATTTTAGCTACAGAGTTAATACGCGCCAAATTCAAACTTCAACTTACAACGAACTTAAGACGGAACAAATTACTTACAATATATATAATAATTAATAATAATTAATTATAAACACTTTATCGGTACCGGCCCCAAAATTTGCTTTTATCAGGTATCTGTTGTAAGCAAGTCTCATCGCTATTTTTCACGAAAGGTCGGGATCCCAATCGCGATATTGGTTACCCACTCTCCAGTATTTGGAAACCCGTCCTCTCGACTTCTTCAACCCGTGCTCACTGTTCCGCATCGTTTCCTCTCGCTCACCGATCCGTTTCCCTGCACAGTTGTATATATATCTCCGCACGTCCACCTTTTCAGACGGTTCTTGCCTCTAGCGTGATTGACACGTCGAGTTATCGTGACCTTTTGTGGCCCTCACCTAGTTTTGTTCCTGAAGAAGTCACTTACATTAGTGGCGAAACGTCGAGTTTGAGTAGGTTGGATATATTCTTTGTATTTTTTTTTGTGTTCATTTTCACTTTTGTTTTATTTTGTATCGTATATACATATGTATGTATTTTACTATGACGCGGTCCAAACCCGGAAGCCCTCATAACAGAGACTCGGACGTAATTTCAAATGCAAATACAACTTCAAAAGAAAGTTTTCTTCGTCAATATTAAAAATAATTCTAAAACAATAAATTAGAGAAAACAAAACGATATAAATAAAAAGCAATTCTAAAACACCGATAAAAATAATGAATCTAACTTTAACACACTAACATCACACCACGTCCTAGTTAGTACTTGATATAATATTCATGATTTGTAATTACTTTAGTTAATCGGCTGTTCATTAATTGGACAAAATTGAAACATATATTTTCTTCTCGTCTTCTCTTCTCTCTTCTCTCTTATCGTCTTTCTCTTCGCCTCTTACACATTTATGTTTTGTTTATGTTGTTTATCTTGCAACCGATATATGACGTTAGCATTTACACACGTGATCTCCGTAATCGTTCGGAGAACGTCTAGAGATCTGCCCTTGTTGATGTCCAGTTATCGCCCGATAGAGGTCATGGAGTTTATCTTCTGATTTTCTTTCGAGTAATTTCAGGTTATAACGGGTACGGTGAATACGTTTGTTGGTTCATATTCTTGTATCACGCACTGATGAGAACTAATAAGCTCGAAACACGCGTCTGTGTGTTAGGATTGAACTTTCTAAACGTTTCCTTTTACGGCGTGTGGTTAGCGTCAAATTCATGTGCTTGAATTAGGTTTTCTTTTTTCACAAAACCCGCGTACACAATTGTCGAAGTGCTACCGATGTTTCTAATATCTACTTACTCTATATACCATTCTGTTATATACATATCTCTATATAACTATCTTTTCCTAAAGGTTTTCAAGATGATTTAAATCCGGCGATTTTGGCAGGCCATAGCACGACATCGATTTGTGGATGTTTGTCTAGCTACTCCTCACTACTGGTGCTGTGTAAATGACAGAATTGAGAAAAATTTAATATAGCCATGTGTATTCTTCCAAAATAAAATGTAAATGTTTCCTTAATCTACCGTTAACAGCCACCGTATCGGCAGGTTCATGCAGAGATCCATCCTCAATAGGGTTCACTTCTCTGAATTTTAACCATAACTCACGTTATATCTGGAATTTCTTGGTTTATACACCAGTTTATGGGGACATTTTTGTTAACAGAAAACCCTTTCATCTAAAAATGTGATATTTTCCCAAATCGCCTTTAAATTTTAAAAAACAAATTCTCTTCGCATTTGTGTATTCTTCGGTAAAATACAGTGAAATTCGTTTAACACGAAACTGACGGGACCGAAATATTTTTTCGTGTTAAAAGATTTTCGTATTAAAGGATATTACAAAAAGTGTATATGTCGTAGGCATATTGTAAAATCGGGCATATTATAAAATGCCTAGGCAATTTACAAAAAGCCGGCACATTGTATACGGAAGCGTCAGTTTACAATTTGACTAGAAAATTTCAGGAATTTTGTAAAATACCAGGCATATTGGGAAATGGGCTTAAGCGGACACGTAATTGATATACTATGTAAAACGAACTGATGTTTAAGAGGCTATAAAACACAGACAAATTGTATTTCGGTTCACATACTATAATATGAATTGATTTAATTATTTAATACTATAACATACCAAAGCCCTTCATAATAGGTATTCGTACAATATATGTATATTAGATTAGATTATTGGTGGGTTGATCAGGGATTGAGTGCCTCTCTTCGCTGCAACCTATAAGATCTATTGTGAATGTACAATATACAGGGTGAGGCATTAGTGCGTCAAAGCTCAATATATCCATTAATATTAAAGATATCACAAAATGTTATATACCAAAATCATAGATAGTCTTAAGTTACATATTTTAAAATTATTTTTGTATATACAGAGTGTTTCATATTGCCAGGGTGAACCAAACATACATTTTCTTAAATGTGACACACTATATATTATCTCAAATTTAGATTAAGCATATCTTTCTCATTCCTTCGATATAAGGTTTCATTGAGTTATACCGAGTATTTCAGAAGTTATGGTAAATTTTGTCTGAAAATCATTGCGTCTTCGACGTCCTGTGTATTCCACACGAAACAACTTGAAATACTTTTTGTATTGGAATGACTTTTTTATATTATTACAGTTTCATAGCAAAGTGATATTTTGCGAAAACTGTGTACAGGGCGATTTAAAACACAAATGCAATATTTTATCATCTTATTTAAATGGAACACCTTGTATTTTATATTAAGAAAGGGAAGGATACTATATGCACTTTCATTTTTATTACCCACTCCCTACATATAAAATCATTAATTTCTGAGATATATATATTATATTTTCTTAATGAAAGGTGAGCTTTTTCAAAATAATTGTTAAGATATACAATTAGTCATGAAAGAATGACAGTAAAAGGCTATTTAATCATATATTGAGATAAACCTGTTAAATACAACGCAACTACAAAATGTTAAACTTATACCAGTAATTAATATTTAATTATTCGAGCCAGTTCGAGATATAACTGATTTCACAATAAATGTTCAAAATGTCCCCCAAAAAGATCAAACAACGATGTAACCATTCTTCCACTAATCGATTTGCATTTCTCAACATTTCTACATACACATCGGCACAAGGGAGTGATTGCCCAGGTCATTTTATACAAAAAAGTTCCTATAAACTTAGGTCCGCAAAAGCTTCGTTACCGATCTACAGCGTGTTGAAGTTTAATTAAAAAAAAAACAGTAAAAATTAGATTTTTCCAAAACGGCTTGAGATATCATAATGAAATTCTAGGCGTGTTAATAGTTGTGGGAGACGCATATGTACTTTGCAATACAACACGATGTTTCAGTCGTACCAGTGGCGCGCGTATTGGTACGTCACAGGCTATTTTTCAAGAAAAAAATAGGACGCCGCTGAATTCTCTCAAAATAAAAATATGTTTTTATTCTTTGTTCAATTGTGAAGAAAAAAGCTCTCTTAATTTTTTAGCGTACGACGTATCGTTACACGTGGAATTCCTAACTTTATTCGGCAAAACGTATTTACTTACCCGCTTCCCCAACGATGTGTGCATAAGGTTCATCTATCTTGTTAAACGTTCCTCTTAAATTGCCGGGCATAATACGCCTTCAGTTACATCGTTGTCATTTCTCAAGAAATACAATCAAATGATTTATCACTAAATGTGCCATGTACTTACCATACACATAGGCAGGACTTATTTCGAGGTATTCGTTCTCGAAACACGTGTCCCGAGTAATTAATTAAAGTTGTGGTGTTTGGTGATACCGATGTTTTATCTGTTTATTACGAGCCCACAGTTCTTGAAATCATTTTGATAAAGCAAGATGTCGTCAGATTAAATGCTTCCTCATCGCGTTATAGGTTATATATTAGTGGTCACTTCCAGCGTAATTATGCTTTATCCATACCTAGTTCTGCTCCGTCTGTTCGATTCTTAATGTTTAAATATATCTGAATTGGTTGCTAATTTCTGCACACGCAAATGTTTCTTTAATATGGTGAACTAGTAAAATATTAAAGAGTAGTAAAATATTAAAGAAAATTGTAAAAAGTAGTTGAATTTATGGATAGGTAACCCAATGCAAAATATTTGCAAATAATGCGTAGTTTCAATTGCATAAAAAATATATAACATTCTAATTAAAATAATAAAGTAGCTATTTACTTCCGGATGACCGGAAGTCAGATTTGATTGAAAAACAATAGAACTGCTACTACAAATACAAATTTCAAAATTTCAGAAACAGTAGATTCGCCAAACCTTCTAAGTAATGAGTTTCGTCAAAGACCTGTATTTTTAATTACGCTAAAAATAAATACATCAAAGATACATATTGTTCATGTAAGTATATAATATATATATATATTTACATACGTACAATTATTATTAAAAAATTGGACATTGTACCCGCAATACATTTTTCGCAATATGAAAATGTCCTGGCTTTCATAATGGACATACGGTGTTTCTTACATCGAGTTGCTGAATCAGCGTGTCACGGAACTACGGCGCTAAAAATATACAACTATTATTATATACACAGAGGTATATATAAAATATAAAATCACACCTCTGTGTAGAGAAGTACTAATGTTTATAAACTTATTCCATTGCTGTTGCCACTTTTTCATGGCTAAGTTTTTATCGTGGTAGACGCTGTATTGTATTGAATTGATTGCTAGTTGCTTCAAAAATCTCAAATCTGTTCGACGGCTAGTCATTCCCATAAAGGCCATATACCAATCATAACTTAATCCTTTTGTGCCCCAGAAACTAGGGTCATCGTTGCTAATAATAACGGGAAACCCATTAGCAATCAAATAATTTGCAGGATGATTTCTCATATCATCATTTAAAAGCAGAACTTGATTTGATATTGGACAAATTTCAATTGCAATGTTATAAGCTTTTATAATTTTAAGAACCTCTGGTCTTTTCAGTGCAGCATAGCCGTGTCCAATTCTGACAGTTCCTAACAACACTGCATCTATAAGATTTTCGTCAGTTGAAGAACCAAACCAGTTTGTCTCTCCGGCATGAAAAAATAAATTCACTTCTTGCTTTATTTTTTGTAGTTGTTTTACAAATTTAGTCAAGGGTTGTCCTAAATCCTCTTGACCTACCAAATCAAATCCAGCAAAAAAATCTGGAAATTTTTTCTTTAAAACTCTTACTGTATCTATATAATATTGCATCATTTTTTCGTCAACGTTTCTCACTGGAGCATATATCAATTTGGCACCAAGAAATTCAGGATGCGTTTGCATGAAATCTTCCGTAACTTGTTTATATAAGCCTGCAACCTTTAATGGCCCGTATGTATTTCCATCTAAATCATAAACTGTAGGCAAAATTGTTCGAAATTCTATGTAAAACACGTTATCCTCATATAATTCTGTCAGAACTTGATAAAAATAATCTATAAATATTGGTTTGTAGCAAATTAGTGAATCAACCGTTATAAATATTTTATTAAAATAATTCCAAACTACGTTGCTATCTGTATACACTTCTCTATGATTTGCTCGAATTAAAGTCAACTGCTGCTTTAATCGGATGTCAAAATCAGTGACGCTTTGTCGAAGCAAGTGAATTGGTTTCCAAGTACAGTCCGACTCGTTAATTGCTTCTTTTAAAAATTTTAAATAAATTCTTTCATTAGTTACGCATGCATATAAATTATCACTGAAAGTTAAGTTGTAGAGATAATCCCCAGAAGCTAAAGCCGTATCATGTCCGTGGAGAACGGCACCTTTTGGCAATTTCCGAATAAATTGGAACACATCAGACTGCTCAATCCTTGATAATGTATCAAACATATGGAGTGCAGGTATAAAGCTTCCTGGGTTTCTAAAACCAAAGTCAAGTTCTTCCCATTTTTTTTTCATTAGAAAATCGTTTACAATTATTTCATTGCCAGCTAAAATAATGGACGAGCCCATACTCAATGAGGCTTCATCGTTTAAAAGCTTCTTCCTCTTATTAGAATAGTTACATAGTACGCCACTTATCAACAGTAACAAAACTATCTTTGAACACATAACTGTGAAACGCGATAAATAACTAATCGTACAAATGAGTATTATAGATTCATTTGCATTTGACAATATGTATGTAATTATCTCACAGTTTAAACGTTGTTTAAGTATCACTATAGATACCTACAACACATCAAAATTACTAGTCGCGATATACAGCGTGATTCAGTAAAGGAGCACGCGCACTGAATCGACTCAGACCGGTTCGCCCGGAACAGAACGATTGGCATGTCAGTTTAATCGCACATTGCATAAGTTAGCCGCGAATTGAATCGACTCGGATCGATATATGTACTGGGAACGGCAAAACAGTAACGCCAGTGTGAATGTGCACAAAATCAGTCATTTGATCTTCACTAGCCGTTCAACGGAGAACTTAAAACAATTTAAAATACCTACTAACACAGATTACTATCCGATACTGCACTTGGATTGGGAAATGTACCGACCCTTCTATCCTTTTTTTATGTATAACAGGTGGTCCATTTAAAGTGTAACACTGTAACATCTCCGAAACAATTAGTGTTATGAAGAAAAGTGTTAGACAAAAGTTTAACTATATGAAGGGGCTCATCCGATGGCGCTATTGCAAGTTTATCAGAATTTGTATGGAAGAGACTTTGAACGGAGATTAGATTTTTGTTTCTGGTGTCTCGAAAAAGTTAGCGAAGAAAACAATTTTTTTAGATATGTATTATTCACAGATGAGACAACTTTTCATAACAACGGCATGGTAAATAGGCATAACTTCCATTATTATGATACCGAAAATCGTCATAGGTATCGTACTATTGACCGTCAAAATCGTTGGAGTATTAATGTTTTTGGCGGAATTATAGATGACTATGTAATTGGTCCTTATTTTTTTGATGAGCATCTAAATGGCATAACATTTTTGCAATTCTTGCAGCACGATTTCTGGACTCTTCTGGAAAATTTTCCATTAGATGTTAGGAGAAAAATGTGGCTACAGTTAGATGGAGCTCCTCCACATTTTAGACTTAGTGTAAGAAATTTTCTTAACCAAAAATTTCCTAATAAATGGATTGGGAGAGGAGGTCCATGTGAGTGGCTAGCTAGATCTCCTGAATTAACTAGCATGGACTTTTTTCTATGGGGATACATTAAAAGTTTAGTTTATAATATTTCACCTACTACTCCAGCAGATATGAAAATTAAAATAAAAAATGCATTTCAATCAGATATTTTAAGGAATGTAAGATCTTTTGAAAAACGTGTAAGATTATGCATACAAGAAGATGGCCACCAATTTGAACATCTAAACAATTTTATAACTACTTACTCGTATTTATTTATATTTTGTTTGTAACTGTCTGTAATTATATTAATTTGTTGTTGTGATATTACTTACTTTATTTTTTTTTCAATTCTACTATAATACATTATGATGCTTAACTTTAGTTGTCATATACAATTTATACGGAATGTAGTTGACGACACATTAATAATTAAAAAGCATCGCCTATGCAGATAAAAAAAACTTTGGTATTAGAGTGACCCAGTGACATGTAAAGTATACTATTTCTCGAGACACAGAATGACAGCCGCAAATTAAATCGACATATATGTCACTTTTAAAGCAGCATGGCCTCTTATTTAGATGAAAAAAACGTCGGTTTTATGAAGTTTTTAGAGAATACCGTTAATAACTTGTTAACTGTTCATATTAGACCTATATTTCCTGAACGTTTTTGGTAGGGAATTTAATGTTCTCTCACGTAGAATAGATAAATACAGGGTGTTCCATTTAAATTAAACGAGTTATTTACGTTTGAAGAACTGTAAAATATTAACTGTTTTGCTGCATGCCATATAACGAATATGAAAACTCTTTATCAGTTTATTAGAAGCGCAATATGTTAAAAACATTTGTTGTAAATGTGTGTCTTCCAAGTTGAACTGTTTTCGTGTTTTTTTTTCGAGGTCTACATTTTCATAAAAATCAAATTTTCTTGAAACTGGTAATAGATAGGTATAGGGAATTGTTAATAAAGTTAACCTAATTTTCCACGTAGAATCCACAAATGGTTTACAATATAGGGTGTTCCATTAAAAATAACCTAACTTTGATATGCTGTACTTTTTTTAATCATCCTGTATACTTGCAAATAATTTTAAAATGTGCTCCTTACCGTCCTACATATTTGACTAAAATTTGAAACTCATATCTTTTAGCGTTTACATACAAGAGACCGAGGGAATAGTCGTGACTCACCCTGTATAATAAATATACCAAAAAGATATATAAGCACACAAATATCGATTGCATGGTAAAATATAAATTAAAATATTTGAACATTGTATAAACAACAAAAGATTAAATTCACAGCATAGAAAAGTATACATGCACTAAAAGAACATGTACTTCAATGTAGTGTAAATAAATACATATTTACAGTTTTTCGATAAGTCAATTAATATTTAGTCGGGCCTCTCTTTGTTTCTAGTACTGCCTTTAATCGATTTTTCATGGAAAATGAATTTTTTTGTTGTTTTTGCAGGTATTTGGTTTCACTCACACGCTAGGGCATCTTTCCGTTCTTGTTTGTTGCTATATGTTTTTTTTACGTACACGGCGTTCTAACTCATCCCATATAATATGATCTATGCGGTTAAGGTCCGTTGACTGAGGCGGCGAATGGAGTTGGTTTGGTACGTTACATATGTGTAGTTTGACTTGAATTGCAAATTTAAAAGGCGTACGTATACTTTTCTGTGCGACTGTTATAAGTAATCATTTGAAAAAACTTAGTTTACCGTGTAGATACAAAACTAAATTAAGAAATATTTAAAGTGAATAGCGGAGTAACTATAACCAAGGATTGTTGTTACTCCGTTGCTATTTTCATTATTAATCATCCAAATTTCTTATTCCTCACCGTTTTCTATGTAAAAGAGTCGTTTTCTCAATGAAGAAGAAAATAAGAAATTTAAAAAAATGGAGGGTATGAGGTATTCCGTCCCCCGTTATGAACTTTTTGCGAAAAAGGATGGCGTCATCTTTGGGGCCGTGTAACATGGTGGAAATTATGTTAAAGGGAAAGAATTATATCTGCTGTAGTTTGATTTATATCAATAGACAAGTTTATTGATTTTGAAGCCCTATTATTATTTTTCTGTTATTACTATTAATAATTTTCGAAATTTGTTATACATACATCACCTTTTTCTATGTAAAAGCGGTATTTTTTTGATGATTAAGGAAATAAGGAATTTAAAGAAATAGGGGGTGTAGGGTACCCCGTTCCCCATTATGAACTTTTTGCGAAAATGAACGGCGTTATCCTTGGGGCCGTGTAATATGCTGCAAATTATATTCAGAAACATATTTAATATTTCTCGTAGTTTAGGAAATATTTGCAAAAATTAAAAAATCGCCCAAACTTTGGAGGGGCTGTATCCCAAAATCGGGCGTTTCCGACGAAACAGAAAATACGTATTTCTTATAAGTATAGTATATTCTTCAACGGGCGTATAATGACGGCTTTTATTAACGAGGGTGGGAATTAATAATAGCCAAATTATACGCGAGTTAAAGACTATACTTTCTCTACTGCTGCAGGATTAACTTAAAAAAAGAATGGATAGGTACATGATAGATACTCAGAAATTAATGCTGTGAGCCCGCGTTTTTGACATAAATGTCATTACAATTGTGTCAAAACCGCGAGCTGACGAATTCTGAGCACAATTATGAGTTGTTTAGTGATTGCTAGGTAACGCACACTCTAGACGTCTATATCTGTTATAAATATATATTCAGATTCCTAAATGTTTGCAACCATATATACAATATATATAGAACAGTCTGTAGTTAGTTGTTTTTACTAATAAGACCATTAATAAAGTCAGTGTGATAGTTTATCTGTTTTTATAGTCAATCTCATAAACCAACAGGTTATGGGCCCAGATTTTGGAAATTTGAGGGCATCGGTTTGATTGAGTGTATTTTGTCACATGTGTTGTGGTTAATACATTAAAGATATAGACAGATATAGGTTATCTTTATCGTTACATATGTTGTGTTGAAGCACTGACGAAAATGGCGTCTAGAAGTGATTTTGAAATTGAAAAATTGAAAGGTGCTGAAAATTATCACACCTGGAGTTTCGCAATGGAAAATTATCTTGCCCTGAATCAGCTAGAAAACTGTATTAAACAATCTAATGATGTGGTTATTGAGACAGATGAAAAAAAGTTGACACAAGCCAAAGCAAGAATAGTACTGAGTGTTGATAAATCTGTATATGTGCATATTAGAAACTGTACTACTGCTTCAGAAACATGGAATACTCTAAAAAGTCTTTATGAAGATAAAGGATTAATGCGAAAAATAGGTTTGTTACGTAAACTAATATCTGTAAGATTAGAAACTACAAACTGCATGAAAACCTACGTAGAGGAAATTATTACTACCGCAAACAAGCTAACTGATATAGGATTTAATATCGGTGATGACTGGCTTGGTGCAATTTTACTCGCAGGCTTAACAGATGAATACAAGCCGATGATCATGAGTATTGAAAATAACAATACTAAAATAAATGCTAATGAAATTAAGTCAAAGCTGTTAGATATGACCGTTAAAGGTAATAATAATGGTGATAGTGCATTCTACAGTAGAAATAAGAACTTTAAACAGAAAAACAACACCAATAGAAATTATAAGCCTGAGAAACAGAATACAAAGTCATTTAAGTGTTACACATGTGGTGGAAAAAACCACAAAAGTAGTGAATGTAGGTTTAATAAGAACAAAAGTAGTGGTGAAAATAAGAAGTATGATGAAACTGTAAAACATGCATTTGCAGTTGTACCAGATACAGGAACTCCTACAACATGGTTTATCGACAGTGGCGCATCAAGTCATATGACACCAAAAGATACCATATCAAGAAGCTGTCGGATCCTTATTGTATTTAGCTCATGCAACAAGACCTGATATTGCATATTCAGTCAATGAGGCTAGCCGATTTAACGCGAACTTTAACATGACCCATTGGAAAGCAGATAAACGAATTTTTAGATATCTGCAAGGAACGTTGAACTATAAACTACATTATACGAAAAATGATCAGGTTTCGTTAGTGGGATATACGGATTCTGATTGGGCGTCAGATATTGATAATAGACGGTCGTGCACAGGATATATGTTCCAGTTATCCAATGGAGCTATTTCATGGAACTCAAGACGACAACCTACCGTCGCGTTATCTAGTACGGAAGCGGAGTATATGGCTCTTTCCGCTGCAACTCAAGAGGCAATTTGGCTGAAGCAATTTGGAAGCGAACTAGATGAAGATTTACATAATACCGTTCAAATATACTGTGACAATCAAGGTGCAGTGAAAATATCAAAAACAGATGGTTATAGACCGCGAACGAAACATATAGACATTCGGCATCATTACGTCAGAGAAAAACTTGACGAAGAAACTATCAAGATTGATTATGTACCAACTAGTGAAATGATAGCCGACAACCTTACAAAACCAGTGAATAAAATGAAACACGAATTTTGTTGCAAATTAATGGGTTTATACTAAGTTGTGTTAAATTTTAAATACTTAAGTATATCTTTAAAACTTAACAAGTGAGGATGTTATAAATATATATTCAGATTCCTAAATGTTTGCAACCATATATACAATATATATAGAACAGTCTGTAGTTAGTTGTTTTTACTAATAAGACCATTAATAAAGTCAGTGTGATAGTTTATCTGTTTTTATAGTCAATGTCATAAACCAACAATATCGCATCATTTCTGTCTGCTAACCGTTGAAGAATGAAAATACGAGTGATGTGATTGGTCTACAGCCCGTGTGTAATAATTCATTATACACGGGGTCAAGATTAGACGCCATTATACAATTGGATAAAAAGGCAGAATTTATATTATTCAACAGCCGTAGAGAAAATAATTTATTATAATGAACAATATAGATGATTAAAGCAAAGTTGTGAAAGAGAGACGAATAATTAACCTTAATTACCGTTTCTCTTGGACAGATAAGGTTTACAGTTTTCGCTTAAGCATGAAAGAGTACACGTCTTTTATTAGAAAATTGTTGCGTTTAAATTACATGATTATTAAATGGGGATCTGTAATTTTCGAATTCTAAAATCATGGAGATCTTGATTTTTTTAAATAGAACGGTATAGTAATTTTTACATAAATGGATATAAAATTTAATTTTATTTCAATTTTATACAAGTATTATGATGTCTATCTCTAACGGTTTTCGAGATATTTCTGGTTTTTTTTTTCTTGGATTTTCACGACAGATGCGTATTACGAAGAAACAAAGGCGGCCATGGAAAAACAAGCATATTGTTTATTGATACAAATTTTGACATTTCATGTTTGAAATAAGTGTGTGTTTTTAAACAGGTAATATTTTATTAAAAAGAAATGAAGTATTCAAGTGAAAAACTCATTGACATGATTTTTGTGTAGGGTGAGAGTGAGAAAAACTGTTTTCTTGCTAGTAGAATTTATGCGACTCGGTTTCCTGAAAGGCGACATCCAGAAGCGATCAGTTTTATCAGACTACAAAAAAAACCAGAAAGAACAAAGACAGCAGCAATTGACGAAAATGAGTTGGCAGTTTTATTGACAGTAACTGAAAATCCAAATACTAGTCAAGCAAGTGTAGGTCAAGAAGTTGGAATAAGTGAGAGGTCCGTCCAAAGAATTATAAAGAAACATTATTTTCATGCGTACCACATTCAGTTGCACCAGGATCTGTGTGAAAATGATTTTCAGAGGAGGGCAGAGTTTTGTACGTGGGCACAAATGCATGTTCAAAAAAATCCATTTTTCTTTATGAACGTACTTTTTTCTGACGAAACAATTTTTCACAATACTGGATGCGTCAACAGACATAATTATTCTTATTATTCTGTGGAAAATCCAAGAATAGTTAGGCAAATAGATCGCCAACAACGCTGGTCAATAAACTTTTGGGAAGGAATTGTTGGAGGACATGTGGTGGACCCACATTTTTTTAATAGTCACCTAACAGCCAAATGTATTTGGAATTTTTAATAAATGAATTACCAAGATTAATTCAAAATTTACCTAAAACATCCAGACACAAAATATGTGGCTACAGCAATATGGAACCCCGGCCCATTTTTCGCAACAAGTCAGAGTCCTGTTAAATAATCAATATGAAAACAGATGGATTAGAAGAGGGGGACCAGTTCCTTGGCCTACGAGGTCGCCCGACCTGACAAAAATATACTTTTTTATGGAGGTATGTAAAAGAATTGGTTTATAGGAATCCTCCAACACTACAATTATTTATATCGATACACTATTTATCTGCACACGTCAACGTTCGGTAATAGACTGTCCTCGGTCCAGCCTCGACCCTTTTTTATATGTCCTAATGTTTCCCGAAGATTCCATCTAGAACTTTCTAGAAGTTTTCTAGAATTCGAAGTTCTCTCGAATAAGTCATAGGCGTACGGCCGTAACACTGCCCCCTCCTTAGAACTGTTCCGTCCCGGAGCAGTACCTCTCGCAAGTTCGTGGTGGTAACGACACTCCGTTCCTCTTCTACACCGGGGTTTCGAAGAAATAGCAGGGCACGGACTTTCTTGTCATTTCAGTTGCGCGTGGATTGTAACAGCATACCAAAACGTCGATACCAGTATATCGGAATAGTTCCTCAATCATGTTTCTTATAATTTGCCAATCCAATCCATCCAACCCGCATCCTAGCTTCGGTATGCTCAGCTTCCTGATGTCCTCTTGTAACAGACGTTCACGCAGACTCTCAACGCGTCCCACATCGTTTGGTAAGATGGCTTCCCATAACTGGTCTCCTTTGTCACCAGGTAAAATAAGGGACGGCCGTTGCCAGTGTGGTATAGTGCTTTACCAACTTGTGGCCGTTGTTGTCGCAGATCCTCGATTCCTCCAAACTTCTGTCGGAACACTCTAGCTATCCCTTTTCCCATATTCAGGTCTTCAGCCACGCAGTGAGCTAATGCATGGTCCAGGGGAGCCGCAAACAAATCTCGTTGGATTTCTGTCGTGACCGCATGACGAATCTTACGTCCATGTCCATGGTTGGCCATAAATTCCTCGTATGTCATTTCTTCTATGGGGACGTTACAAATACGGACACTTTGTTCACTTTGGTCTTGACGATTGTCTCCCAGGAATGGCGCCAGTCGATTAAAGTGGATTACTCTCGATTTACTGCTTGGTTTCTTTCTAATGCGATAGATTACATCGTTGATCCCTTTGATCACTTCGTAAGGTCCTTCCCATGATCGCTGGAGCTTTGGGAAATAGTCACGACGTCGCTGGGGATTAAATAACCATACCAGGTCTCCTGGTTGGTATCCGTTATCCTATTAATACCATTCATTCGCTTCCGAAGGTTGGATACATAGTCTTCCCCGACTACTTCTTCAATGGGCTTGAAACCAAACTTCAGGTCACATGGTAGTCGCAGCTCCCGATCAAAAATTACGTTG